>CH002950.1:1632767-1654137 GCA_000149265.1 Ciona savignyi
CGGGAAACAATTTAAAAATATACAGTATTGCATAAAACAACCCAATAATCGTTGAGGTTATCAGTGGATATTCCGGTGAGAATTTACGATTTAGCAGGCTCTGAATATCGTGCGACATATGGGTACTAAATTTTCGAGATTAAAAAAATATATAAAGATAATAGTTTCAAAGCGCACATCGGCATGTTTTATCAAGTTTTTATCAAATTACAACGTTCTAACACAAAACTCGAAACTAAAAATTCAATTACGCCAGCAGCCAGCTGTCAATCAAATCTCCGAGAAACTACGTCGCTTTGATCGTTGCACGCCGATTTGCTGAGTTGACAATTCGGCAAATTTAATTAGATACATATATGTAGCGCGTGTCTCGCAATCGCATGTATTTCCTCATTTGGTATTATTGTATTTTGTTCTTTTAAACTGGACACCTATCATTTTCGATTTATTATACAGTCCAAACGAGATAGACGGTGTCCACTATTCTAACATTGACGTTGGATTTAGGAATGACTTGTTTTTTTGTTTTTTTTAAATCGTTTAAATTCTACCAAAATTATACAATGTCCGTAAAGTGGTTTTGCCGCGTGCCTTAACTTACAGACTACTACTGCGCAATTGGCTCTTGTCCAAACGCACCTTAAGCGCGGCGTAGCCCAAATTAGAATAAACTTACGTCCGGATTTTGACTTGGTAAAAAAAAACCACCAGCCGAATTTTGCGATTATGTAATACTGGTTATAGACCCACGGCAATCTGCCGTGGGCTTTTACGTTTATGCGATTTCCCACGGCATTTTTTTTTGCTGTGGACTTGGCAAACGAATTTCGAGGACTGGAATTAACATTAGGAGATAGTAGGACAATGTAATTTTTGCAGCTGAAGTAGTGATAACCAACTACTTTGGTGCGTTTTAAAAGTTTTATAAATTTACTTATCCCGCAATGCCAAAACAGAAAGATCATATGAAAACAAGATGTAATAAATAACAAAAGGTAATGAAATAGCGACCCTGAAATAAACATTTTGGCATGAAAACTTCCAACATTGTCAAGGAGACAATGCCAAGAACAGAATCTATACTAGAACAGAATCTAAATGCCAAGAACAGAATCTAAGTCGCCCACATCGAGACCAAACTAGTCTTGCAAATGATATAACCAAAATTAAACTTTTTATTATTTAAAAAGATTGATAGGGTACCTGCTTGCAGCAGGGCCAAAAATCCGCTGGAGTAACACGACTAATACTCCCGTGATTACTCGCGTGACGCAAGTAAGAATTTACTATCGCATATAAAAAACTAATTAACGTTTACCGCGACTGTTTTCTATTCAACTGGAGTATAATCTTTTTATTATACACATGGCGCGTCCGAATACTGGAGTCTATATTACTTACATCAGCATCATAATAAGATTGTTATAATACCAGATATAAACAGTTTTTACACCACAGTTGCGAGCCATTTTTACTCCTATTACTAGAGTGATGATTTACTTGCGTTACCCGCGTGAGCTTCCACATGCAAGTAAATTCTTACTCGCCCGAAATTTGATGGATTTTTGGCCCTGTTACAGTATTTCATGGACCATAGCACGCACCAGATTAGACAACGCACTAGAAATAAATTCACTCTGAGTTGTATATTATAAATCAATAAAGCGAAAAGCACTACCTGATTCATACAATACCACCGGCTTATAAGGATTTAACCCATTAAAAATGAGATAACCAAATCTTGTTGAAAGTAAAGTTTGGTCACGTTGGTAAGCTACCGGTATATGATATAGCTTTTAAAAACAGCAAAAATAAATATATCTTTGCATTTAACTCTTTCGTCCCAACTGGCCATATATCGCGAGTTGGTGGGAAAACATGGTATCCCGCGTTGCACATAAATGGGTGCAAATCTAAAAAACGATTTCTCCGCAATGCGTAATGGTAGAGCACCTCAGCTATGGCTCATTCGATCAAGGAAACCCTATAATTTATTCTCTGTAATTTTCGTGGAGAAATATTGAAAATGCGAGGAGTGATAGCCTTTCTTTTTCGAGGCTTCGCCTCTTATTTCTATCGATTTTACACGAATTTACATGTGACTAACTTAGCCAATAGGAGTCGTGTTAACTTGCGGAGAAGCTCTTTTTGTCAAGCAATTCTTTCTTTACATTCTCTGTGAATTTTGTCCCGTTGAGATAAAAGGGAGAAGCGTTGGTGTCGTTTTCTCTACAGACGGTAAGCGTCGTGTTCACCAAAGCATGAACCCAGCTGGGCGTGCTGAGCGCACGATAAAGAAAAAGGCGGCGAGACTAGTTGCGTGTGCCCTGCTTTGATGAATATCATACACTTCGAGAATATTGGAAATAGTATTTGTGTTTGTTTGCTTTTGTATGCCCTTTTTACACTTCCTTCACATTTTTTCATAATATAGTTAGAATAAAGGGAAATTTCAATTAGGAATAGTAAAAAAACTACTAAAGATAAAAATACAGTTCAAATTTTCCTGAGTACAAAAACTATTAGACAGTCTACATTCCAATTTTCATATCATTTGGTCATACCAATAATTGGTGAGTATTTCGTTTGTCAGTGCACCTCAAATTTTTCAAAGTCGAGCAGAATTTTCTTTACATATAAAGTGCTGTTCACTAATATTTACATAATATATTTTTTATTGGAGGTAGATTCTAGGTATGTGGCTTGTTTAAAAGAGGGGTAAATTATCTTTTCAACCATACTAAACATTAAATCATAGCATAAACTTTTGAAAAACTGTGCTAATTTGAAAATGACTAAAAATTGTAAAAAACTCTGCGGGACAGCATGTTTGAATTAATGCATTTGGCCGGGAGTGAAAGAGTTAAAATTTGTAAAAATTGTTTTTAAGTTTTTTGTAATTTTATGACTTTTTGGTCTAATTTTCAAGTGAAACTCTCACAAAAAATGTTTTTTCCCTAATACTACGCCCAAAATGTTTATTTAATTTAATGTCTCTATTGCAGAATAAACAGTTTCGCTTGGGATGTCCAGGATGTGATATTAACAGCTTGGAATGTCACGGATGTAATATATATTATTTACATTTTTTGGGGGGTTGGAATATCCTTACTGTTAGTCCCCATTGTGTTCCAAAAACTTCAATTATAGTTTAGTTTCAAAGAAAAGTAGCAGAAAAAAGTCAATGGGCTTGGGCTTGTAGGAATCTAAGTTTCTTTTAAAAAATAAAACATTGAAATGAATGGTGCTGTAACATGAAATTAGTGACGTAATATTATTTTGATAACGTCAACAAGACCAATTTATAATATACTTAGGGAAATGCTTTTTTGAGAAACTTTATAAGAATAAAAATAATACTCTAAAAACGAATCGGTCAATGTGTAACTAGCTTATATGCATGGTATATCTAACTGACGTATTGCACTAATGAAAAGTTGATATGAGGTGCCTGATATAGTCAACATAGCACACGCATTACTTTTTATGGTATTAGTGCCGCAAACTTTTAAAAGCACGCTGACATGACACGAAGATAAATTAGTATTGCTGGCCTAGCTTGGGCAAAAAGGGTTTTCACTAATATTGGGCGCACAGAAAACAAGGATAACAAACCAGGCACAGAAAACAAACAAATAGGACATGATTGGGGTTGTGCACCTACAAAACCTTGTAAAGATCAGGCATACTTTTCACATTAACATATTGATGTGTGGGATACAAGCAAGAGGCTTCTACAGTTTAAATTAAACCTATTAATCCACTGGTTTTAAAAAGCGTTCGCTAAGTGTCTTAATTACAACCGACTAGCTAGCAGCTGATTTGATTACGAGGAAAAAAAGTTAAAATACAATTCGCCATTTGTTATTCTGTTTGAACAAAAAAGGTGTAGAAAATTGTTTCCTAAATTAGAATGCAATAATGATTCACTTACCTGAAATAGTTTGAAGACAAAAAGCCTGGACAATTATTACATGTTGCATTGTGTGATAAAATGATCAAGGTGTCCTGTAAGCACATTACTGTTAATAAGAATTTCAAGGTGATTTTCAATTAATGAATATAGTTATTACAACTTTCTTACTTTGTTATACGAAACTCTTTCTACTTCATTTTCTAGCTTATCTTCTCCACTTTCAGTGGAAACGCACAACAGCTTTTTTAAATCATTGGTGCCTAAGTCCATATCATGTGTTTTGTCTGGAAATAGACTTTGTTATATGTTATGCTTAGTTCGTCCCATCGGAATGTGGTAAAAACGTACCGAAGTGGGGGAAACTAAAAGGAGGGAAACTCCACACTAAAATAAAGATTAGCGCTTAAGAGTTAGTTTTAAACATGGGGTTAGAGTTAGGGTTAGTTCTGGGTTTGATATTAGTGTTTAGAGCAGGGTTAAAATTAATTTCCATAGTTTTAGTAAGCAGTTTCCCTCCTTTTAGTGTTGTTCATCGAAGTGGACCAGGTCTTCATTTTTAAGTTAGACTACGACCGTTACGCCAAACAAAGGCACAGTTTGGTTAGTTGGTAGCAAACATTTAATTGCGATAACACAGTGACTCTCTATTCCGTTTTGTTAAAAAATGCAAAGAGAACATGCGAAGTATTTCTCTTCATAATCAATATTGGTCCAGACTTGCCTGAGTTTTACATTCATTTGGCACGAGGATATCAAAAATAAACAGAAAAAAATAGTATATTCGGTAAAAGCGTCGACTCGACAAGTTGGATAGTGGTCGAATTTATTTTTATTTCGGGGAAATTTATATAAATGAATTTAAAGAAACACATGTGTCATGTCAATTTCCCATTTATTCATCGTATCTAATATTTGTTTCAATGTCTGCGCAAACCCATAAAACTGGACCAAACCAAAGTATTAAATAAACAACGCTGCCTCTGCTTTATATTTTTTAATAATTTACCGTTTGGTGTCGCCAATAACAAATAAATAGTTGTGGTAAACTTTACGAAGTTCGAAAGCTTACCAATTATAAAAACTGCTTGAATTGCCGTCATTTACGATTTAAGCAGCTAGGGGTCCAACTTATAACCGCCAGTAATTTTACATCAGCAATAAAAGGCGCTTGTGGGTATCTGAAAACCTTACGGGAAGACCAAATAGTGTTGCAATCGCCTGGATTAGACCGCATGGCAATGGGCTTCCTTTTTTAAATAAATTTTGCACTTGTAAGTTGCAATGTACGATTTACCTTTGTTACCGCATTTTCCCTATCGACACCATTTTGGTAATTGTGTGCCACCTATTATGATTTTTACGCTGGTCTCGTAAAGCCATTTAATTTTTTCCTTTTATTTTTGTTTATCACGAAAAAAACTATTCTCGAGCATTTCAACCGCAATCGTTGTACCGTCATCATTTCTGCATCATCATATCACACTTATATCTTCCACAATACTACCAATTATAACCAGAGGACATAACCTGTGCTTTTGATTTCACGATACGCGTCATTTTCAAGACGAACCCGTTGGTCCACCCGTCGAAGTCACATCGTTTTCAAACTGTGCAATCTCATTAACTCTCATAAGTGATAAACACGGCGTTGTAAGTGTGCGCAGCTTAAAGCTAAAGGTGGCGTATAACCAATTGAAACCTCTATGCACGGCAGGATGTGACGAGTTAAAGCCGCCCTTAGTCATTGTTTTTAAACGAATGTTTTGCTGAGTATCAGTGGTGGTGATTCCCCACTGTTTGTTTTGGTTGAAAGCAGCATGTGCTGGGCTGCGCGCCGGTGTTCTCGTTCAGGTGTAAAGTTTTGTAGTAGTGAAGCAGTGCTTCGTGAAATAAAAGTGTCGATTGTGCATCTGCTAGCTGTTTTGTTGGGAAAAACTTGCCGATGTAGGAATGGGCATGGGCTCAAAAATTTTAAGAAAAATGGTTTTGAGTGTAGGTTTCAGTTCCAAAATTCAATTTTAAATTTTGAAAAAAATCAAAGACTTTTTTCAGGATTTTGAGCGATAGCCGTTTTTTTGTGAAAGAAGATGAGTAAATAAAAAAAACTGCTTACAGAAATCGCTAAACAAAAACTTCTTGACGAAGTAGAGGAATTTAAGGAAAAAAAGGTTTTTCAAAAACTGCCGAACGAAAGAGAAAATTTCTAGCAGAAAAAGCTGAACGAAAAAAAATTGAATTGGCCAACCGTATAAATTCAAGCGAAAACTAATTAAAGCTTAGGCTAGGGCATAGAATGATCCATTCATGAGGCCACACACAACGAGGTTGAAATCCGCCGATATGCTGGTTGTTCGACATCGCTGCTGTAGCAGACACAGACTGCAGCACAACCGCCACAGCATTTCACTCTGAACATATTACCCGTGGTGCGCACCAAGGACAGCTTTCTTCCCTTCACCGAACGTCTTTCGCCGCCTTTTTCGTCCGACATTACGTTGAACTAGGAAGGAATGACGAGACGACACAGCATCAGAACCGACCATCACGATATGCCGATCACCTTCCAATGTGGAAGATTCAACGAAATACCCAGCTATCACCGAATCGTTGTGTGGCCTAAAGAATAATATGCCGCAATTACAATACTATAATTGTATTGTGCGGCAAAACATAATGGAGTTCTCTAAACAATGTAATGATGCATGGGTCGCATTTAATGAACAGTCTCGTAGATGTGCTAATTCGCTTTCGTTAGAATCAAAATGCCCTAGTGGCCGACGTTTAAAGAATGTTTCACCAAATTAGTCGATCCAAGTGATACCGATATCTTAAGCTACCTTTAATGGAAAGACGACAACTTACAGGAGGAACCGTCTGTGCACCAAATAGGATAGGATAGGGCATTTATGTTTATCTCCGTGACTGGGGAAAACAAGGGGTTAAAACACGAGCAATCGTCAGATCACCTCGCGCCCACCGTCGGGTTACACCTTGTCCAAGGACACAACCGACTAGCTAGCGACCAGTTCAGAATCTGCAACCTTTCGGTTAAAAGCACTAAACCGCCAGACTAACCGGTCGGACGAAGATGTTGATGCATTTATTTGGTCCGACCTCGTAACCCATCTGCGCGGCATCCTATTTAAAAAAAATATGGGCAAGAACAACTTTTACGTCGTCTTAGTATCGGGCACGAACATAGATAAAGCTAATAAGCTTGTAATTTAGCTGCGAGGGCTACTTGCTAGTGAAGGATTACGTCTAACGAAATGGTTGTTTAACAAAAGTACTAAAAACGTTTCCTGAACAGGAAAGAGCAAAGGACGACTTCTAAATATCTCAATGCTTGCTTGAATAAGCGCATCTTTGTTGTGCAGTGTCTTATTTGCATTTTATTGACATTAGAGAAAATGTACATTGCTCGTTTCTCTTTCGAAAAGCCAGGGAGTAGCCACGATGCCTATACCATACCATGTCCATTCCACGACTAGAATTGACGGCAGTCGTTCTGACTGTCCATGACAAACTAGCCATAAGAATTGAAGTTGACTATCTTTCAATTAACTTTTTGAACTGGTAATTGGCGTGCTAATAGTTTTGATAAAGCCCGACCGACTATGACGCAAAAAACCACCCGATTTTTTACCTTGATTTTCTCACATTGTAAACTTGATCGTCTGCATTTACCACAAGGGTGTGGGGCATTTTGGTTACGGGCCTTACGACCACAACTTATCTGCGCTATGAGGGAGATTTTGGTCACTGAAAATTGCATTTGCCGTTCGACAAGTCTTGGCGAAATGTCTGCCGTACAAAGAAGAAGCGCAGTTCCTGGATGACAGATTACGGCAGAACTGCCTTCTGGTCACATGCAGACTGGCAAACCTGCCATTAGTCACGTCGTAGTCGACCACTTCTGTCCATTTTTGTGAAACAAAACCGGAGTGAAATTTAAAGATACGGATGTATATTTAACTGTCTCACCATCCAAGCCATATGTCTCACCATCCAAGCCATAGAAACAAGTTAGATATACTGTTATCTCAATGCACTTACACTAGGGTAGGATATGTGATTATCTTTAGTTATGTAAAAAGAAGGAAAAATAAATCAATGCATTTAAGATATTTCTGGTCTAATTTTGTAACGAACCAAAAATGACGGAAGAATTTCGACCATTGAAACCAGGTAGTTTATCCACAATTATGTTGGCACTCAAGTTAAGTTACGCCCGTTGCTCAAAACGAGGGATTTAAGTGGTGTGCAAATGTTGTTAACAAATACAACAAAGGTTAATACAGCCAATACATTTACCAAGGATGTTAAAAAGGTCCTCAATTTCTTTAATTACCTGGAAATATTCCTTTTATTATGTTGGTTATTTTTCATCAAACTCTTGACAGCATATAGCACCCCTGCCATATATATTTTAGTATATTGCACCCCTATCTTTTAGTACATATTTTTAGTATATGCTATATATCTTTTAATATATAGCACCCCATATATTTTATAGTACATAGCACCACTGCTTTTTCTTTATAAAACTAAGTCGCGATTCACTGTGGTAGCTGCAGGTGCATTGGGTTGCTCGTTGCTTGTCCAAAAGTACACCTTAGAGTTAGACTGTCTTTCTCGTTGCAATGGTCGGTGACAGATACTGATTTCTGATAATGACCACATACATAGATCACAACGTTAACATATAGTTCGTAAGAATTTTTTTTATTAAAACGAATCTAAAAGATCCAAATCAAACCAGCGATTCACAACAACATGTTAAAAATAAAAAAATACTCTCTTTTGCACTACGGAGTGGCTCTGAAAAGAGCCGTTTTTGGGAGAATGTTCGGAATTCTGTTGTAGCTTAAGCCCGCTCGCCACGAATGCGTCGAGCTAGTTGGATGTCCTTGGGCATGATGGTCACTCGTTTTGCGTGAATAGCGCACAGGTTCGTGTCCTCAAAAAGACCGACCAAATATGCTTCACTTGCTTCTTGAAGCGCCATCACCGCGCTGCTTTGGAATCGCAGATCGGTCTTGAAATCTTGAGCTATTTCTCGAACAAGTCGTTGAAACGGAAGCTTGCGAATAAGAAGCTCTGTGGATTTCTGATAACGTCGAATTTCTCGGAGAGCGACGGTTCCTGGTCGGTAGCGATGTGGTTTCTTCACTCCACCGGTAGCTGGCGCGCTCTTCCTTGCAGCTTTGGTTGCTAGCTGCTTACGTGGAGCTTTGCCTCCAGTTGACTTTCGCGCAGTTTGTTTGGTTCGTGCCATATTGAATTGTAGTAGATCGTTTGCTCTGATTTTAAAGAAACAACGAATGATGTGTGCACTAGCTCGTCTCGATTTATATATCCTGTTTCTGCAACTTGATTGCCTACTACGATCTAGTTGTTATCAAGATAATTGCACCTTTCTGTGGTTTTGCACCTATTATTATCACCTTCCGGCAATAGAGGTGTAAATCCGCATACCAGCACTTAGAGCCAAGGTCCAGACTCACTTAAGACTTGCTTAGCAAACAAAGATATCAGTTTCTTGCGCCAGCAAAATTGCTTTTAACAATGAACTGTGATTACAGACAAGAACTAAACAATTGATTGGCCTGTTTTGAATCATTTTAAACGAAACAGAGTAACTATTTTTATAGAGACTGTTCTGAGTGCCCATTTACCTTTTGATGTCTTTATTTAAAGTTTACCACTTAAATTACATAGAGCAGAAAACTAAAACTCACTTTAGAGAAATGCCGTCCTAAATGTTTTTGGCAATAGTTTACTTAATGATACAATTACAAAATATTAAAATTTTAAAAATTGTTGCGTGATATTCGCACTTTTGCTTATATTTGTATGCAAAATGTGTTTTTCTCTCCGAAATGCGACGACTTGATTGTTTTTTTTTTAATATTTTCAAACCCGAATAAAAGTTAGTAAACGTCGCACTAAAAACATCAATTTCCTAAAAAGTTAAAGAAAATTTCACGATTTCCCTACCTATTTTTAGGTGTGTGTTTAAATAATGTTTAAATAACACACAGCAACTGTTAATAATACATTTTATGTTTATAATATTAATGTCACGTTGTCATCTTACTTATTATCGCCACATATAGGATAGAATAGAATATTTATGTTTATCTCCGTGAATGGGACAACAAAGGGGGTTAACACACGGGCAATCGTCAGATCGCCTCGCGCCCACCGTCGGGTTACCGTAGCTATTACAGTGTGTTGTGTATGATTCACACGTTCTTTCAATTTGATAGAACCAATTAATACGCTGGGCTCAGGCAATGCTCGTTAAGTTCATGACACAGCTGACTAGCTAGCAACCAGTTAAGAACCTGCACTCTTTCGGTTGAAAGGCTTCGCATTAAACCGCCAGACTAACCGGTCGGACATTTTTTATTCACAACACTTTCATACAATTGACGCCGGTCTCAACTAAATATAATGACAGATTAAACGTCATGGAAGCCAATTTATTTACTTGACTCCAATAAAAATAAGTGCAAATTATGCATCAAAAGGTTAAGTAACTGCGATTAAATGTAAATTTCTTATCAAGTTAAATCAGAAGCAGTGACAGTTAATCAATGGAATAATTTTATAATAATCAGGTTTAATTTAATTAACATTTAAAACAAATAGTATAATAATTTTGTTATAAATATGAATTTTTCAATTTTTTATTTATTTTTCATGTAGGTTTGGCGACCACGTCTAAATATACCAAAATTGAAACATTGAGTGGATTTTAGACGTGTTTTAACGACTGTCGTTTTGTAGTTTTTTTTCGTTTTCCATTTTTTTATCAAAGGTCTAATGCGTGTTTCATCTTGGAAACAAAAAACTATACTAAATTTTGTTTTAATTAGAACAATTGTTGAAACCAAACACTTCGTCTGGTCACCTATATTTGAATAAAAACTGGCCACTATTCCGTGTCATCCTGGCCACGGCTCTGCCAATGTTGCACAGATCCAGTGGATTAATGTGTTATATGTATACGCTCAAACGATTTTAACGATACGAAACACTGCAATAGCTCCGGTATACTGTGACTTTCTCACGGTTTCTCACATAAAACATAATTACTTCAATAATACCAAAACTAACAACCATTTCTGGAAACCCCCAAACATAAGCGTTTGAAAATCGAAAATGACTTCATGGAGCCATAATATTTCTATAGGTTTGCGGACGCCAGCAGACAATTTTTCAAGACCTGTCTTTTGTTAAATTCTGAGTAATCGTGTGATATGGAATCTCCCGATTTTGACTTTGTTCAAATTCCACCGATAAGACAAATCGATAAAACAAGTTGTGGTGGTTCACCCATAGAAAACCACAAGATTGATTTTGATGGATTTATTTATATAGCCCGTGTATATGTGCTATAAAATCCTAATAATTTGCTGTGGTGTATACAAGTACTTCAGTTTATTTGTTTAAAGTGCATGTTGCTATCTTTTTAACGTGCTTATTATAAGCCCCTTTTGACAAGGGGCGTACACGTTGATTGATTTTTCTTCGTTTTTTTCATAACGCTTTTAAAAGTCATGCCTGTTTGCGAAGCAGTTATTAAGAATGGCTTGTGCAGGACAATTTACTACAAATTTTAAGAAGTAAAAATAAAAAGCATAGGAAAATTAATAAACAATAAAATAGCACAGTTTTACCTCCTGAAAATGCCTAAAATACAAAATCAAGACTCACTTGTTATAAACTATATTATCACGTTTAAATATTAGCATCCTCCATTGTTCAGCTGCTTTTAAATCATTGTTGGAACACTTAGCTGATCCATCCAGATAATGGTAAACAGTCTTGCTGTAATGACGCTGGACCTTCGAAATGTGATTTAGGTTGATTGCGAGAACTCAGTTGGGCCATGACATAAAAATTTGGTGTGGAAAGCAAACCCACTTTTAATTCTAGTGGGCCTTTGTGTGACACTATTAATAAAACCTTCTTGATATATAATTACTTTTTCTTTGTATTCGTAGGAGAATTTCAATTTTAGGGCCGACAATTTAAACAAAACCAGTAGAAAATCGTCACTTCACGCTTGTCGCCCAAACGTTTCACAGTTGCGACATTTTAGGAACCAAGTATAGCTTTGTCTCTTAACTTAAATATTGATATAACGACCAGCATATCTACTTTAAAAAATGGATCAAAATACAACACCAACAGCAGTGGATCCCAACATTTTGTGATTCCTTGTCCTATTCCAATGATCAAGAAAACAGTGGCCCCTGATTAATGAATTGTTTTATGGTAAGCCTAAACCAGCTGACGAATCCAAATTCGCAAAGGTATCTCAGCTAAAAATTGATATAAAATCAGTAGTAAGCAATTTTCATACTTTATTTATTAATATTATATTTAACAATTTTTTAACTTTTATTATATTAAATTGCAACCAACAGTGGTGTTAAGCAAAATCGTAAGCAATCTTAAGGTTTTAATTCCAATGACGTGTAAAAATGGTTAAATAATTATTTTTCATTATAAAAAGTTCCAAGCAACCGTTTTGCTGCGTTTCTTCCCAACGAGTAAAAGTGTAATCGACAGAAGCCCAGATAAATAAAATATTCGTTTGTTAGAACTTGTCCTCGCTGATATAGGTGGTGTTGCTGTTTCTGACACCTCTTTGATCTAATTTACGGTTGCAGGCAAAAGAGGAATGTCGCGCGTTATATAACTTATATCAGAAGTTATAAACGAGACAGCCAATTGCTCCCAATATAGGATAGGATAGGATTTTCATCTTTATCCCCGTGAATGGGAAAACCAAGGGGGTTAACACACGGGCAATCGTCAGATCACCTCGCGCCCATTGTCGGGTTACCGGAGCTATTGCAGTGTGTTGTATATGATAGACACGTTCCTTCAATTTGGTAGAACCCATTAATACGCTAGGTTCAGGCAATGTCCGTAAAGTGCCTTGCCCAAGGACACAACCGACTAGCTAGCGACCAGTTTCGCACCTGCAACCTTTCAATTGAAAGGCGACGCACTTAACCGTTAGACCAACGGGCCGGACATCATATATCAATCCAATAAGCGCCAGTTCAAAATTTTAGTGTTTTCCTGGTTATTTCTGTTATTTTAATCGACGATCGGACAGTTTACGCTAGTCTAAATATTTAATCGATGTAACATCGCAGCCTAAAACTTTCGAAAACAAAATCTTTTTATGAGAGCCGGTCATAAAATTTCCCGAATTTAATTAGACATTATCGGGTCCCTTTATTTTGTACAGGTCCGCTAGGTCCGCTTGGTCCGCTAGGTCCGCTAGGTCCAGCGCTAGGTCCGCTAGGTCCGCTAAGGTCCGGCGCTAGGTCAAGCGCTAAGTCCAGTGCAATGCCCTAAACACTAATTTAAACCCTGCCCTAAACACTAATCTTAACCCCAGAACTAACCCTAACTCCAACCCCATGTTTAAAACTAACTTCAGCGGACCTCGCTTGGACCGAGCGGACCTAGTGGACCTAGCGGACCTGTACAAAATAAAGGGACCGGACATTATCAGATAAAGATTTAAAGACAGTTTTATCATATACAGTGTCAATAAATTGGGTATATCATACCAATAACCAGTTAATATTTAATAATATATTTTTTAAATCATATACATGGATAAAAATAAACTAAAGTAATGCTAACTAAAAATATTTTCTGGAAACTCCGAAAGATGAGAAACCCGAAAATACCCTCTTGAAGGTAATTCTTCAAGAGGTTTGCGGTCGCAAGTGTAAAGAATTTTGAAATACCTTTCCTTTGTTAAATTTAAACTAATCTTTAAAATTGAAATTGCGTGGGAGGCCTTTGTTCAAGCGTTGTACAAGTATTCTATAAAATCCCAACAAAAGGACTTTGTACTTATCTATCCATCCATACAAATAGCATACATACAACGAATGTTCATGTTTTATCCCAAAAAAAGTGGACAAGCACAGTGAACATTATCCCATAGACAATAGTCAGGTGACCTCGGATACTGTAGAAGTGGAGTGACCAGAGCTATTGAAGCGTGTTGTTTATGACTGATACGTTCCTGTTGGTTCAGTCCAACCAATTCGTCTACTTGGTTAAAGCGACTTCGATTGAGTGTCTTTCGCAAAACACAATCGCAATTTTGTCAAAAGAATTTATTGTATAGTTGGTACTTTTACTAAGAATGTACTGAATTCACATTAAATACCAAAGTTTAACAACCGTTTAAGCCTATATATATTCGGCCCTTTATATACCAGATGTTTTTTTAAGGACAGTTATTATTGTAGCAGCTTTTTATCTTTGGATATTGTGAGATTTACAAGTTAGTTTCTATGAACAAAAACACTATTTTATGTGTATTAAGTATAAATTCTTTTGATACCCTACGATACACGCATAGCTCAACTAGTTTATGTAAAACAAATCAACCTAAAACCTGGAAAACCTAAAACCATGGAAACCAAACTGTTTTTATAAGCGCCGATTATAATGTGAACGGGTTGTGCATATCGAAATAAGGTGGAGGCGTCAACATTTCTTGAGCCAACTGAACGTTTGCTTAAATCTAAACAACTGTTTAAAATATACAATGTAGCGATACTTACAACCATTTCTTGACATCCCCCAAACATCATATTACCTAAAACTAAAGAGATAAAATGTAGTTTTATAAGGCTTGCCGAAAATTCCCTTTGAAAAAGGATATGATCTGTGGGTTGCTGTAAAATCCATTATAGAGGCCGCACGTTTGACGCGGGGTTTACCCCATTGCTGGCGCCAATGGAAAGTTTTACGTTTTTTCCTGCCTATTACCTTCGAGGTGTTTTTGATCGACGAATATAAGATTCAGGCAAGTCTAAACACTTCAATGACTAGCAGCATGAAACCACTTGAAGTCCCAGTAAACTCAGCACAATTACCTTGATTATGAAATGTTGACACAATTACAATATATAAGGCCTAACCCTATACTACATGTATTAAATCAGCTTGTAATTCAAAACTGAAATCAAATCAATTGAAATCAAAAACAAGACACATGTGTGACAGCCCATTACCTAATATTCAACCAATATTTAAGTAAAACCCCAAAACACGAAACCCATTAAACTCTCATCATGCACCACTGGGAAATTTTTACGTTTTTCTCCTATCTATTTGTATTCAGATGATTTTTATCGCCGACTATATAATTCCAGCATATCTAAACTATTTTATGACAAGCAACATAAAACCACTTGAAAATAAACTTTGTTTGTAACGACTATCATTACATATAATTAAATGGAGTGCTGGCCGCAACAAAATCATTTGAATTAAGGATACACAATTATTTATAATAATTTGTGTAAAGATTGTTAAAGCATTATTCAAAACAACTTATATAGCCACACTAAAAACATTTCTAAAAAAAACTTTCTCGTTTTAGGAAAACCGAATATGCATCTTACATGCTAATTTTTTACTATGTTCACCGGCTTTAGTGGACGATTTAAACCTACATGTTGCGTGTATAGGGTTTAGTACTGCGTGGAGGGGGAGGCAAAATGATTCTTCAAGATTTTAGCCAAAACTATAAATCAAGTATAGATTTAACCCAATTCATGTTTTTTTTTCTTGAGGGTTTTATTTATGGATTGAGATAAAGTTCTAAAATTATCTCATAATGTTGATATAGCCTTCAAGTACTTTAGTTAATTCTTTTCGAGTACATGCTGCTATCGTTTCCATTGTGATTATTCTTGGTAGGAGAGGATATTTATGTTTTATCCTCCTAAATGGGAAATGTAGGGGGCGTTATCACACGGGTAATCTACCGATTACCTCGACGTCTTTGTCTGGTTATCGACGCTATTATTGTGTGTTGTATATGGTAAAGACGTTAGTAGAACCAATTAATGTACTAGATGCGTGCGATGTCCGATGAGTGCCTTTTGAGAATTTATGATATTATTAAAAACATCTAGATTTTTAACATTTCCGCCCCACCTATAAGTTTTTCTTTCCCTTTTAGAAACACATAATATGTACACAATGTGATACGGCGTTGTGGGCCAGAATACGTTTATGCGATTTATGTCCTATTTAGGAAACCAGCCAAAAACCCGCATCCGTAGCATTAAGCCAATAATTCCTATCTTACTCAAAAGGTTTTTGTCATTCCTTTTCCCTGTGTTGTCTTAGTTTCCCATTGTTCTCTATGAAGGATGTTTCGCTGGAAATCCCCGCAGTACAAAGCTATGTTATGCCCCAGTTAGCAAGGAATGGAGAAAGCACAAGAAAAGAGACCAAAACAGACATTTAACTCTTTCACTCCCGGCCAAATGCATTAATTCAAACATGCTGTCCCGCAGTGTTTTTTACAATTTTTAGTCATTTTCAAATTAGCACAGTTTTTCTAAAGTTTATGCTATGATTTAATATTTAGTATGGTTGGAAAGATAATTTATCCCTCTTTTAAACAAGCTGCACATCTAAAATCTACCTCTAATAAAGAATATATTATGTAAACTTTAGTGAACACCACTTTTTATGCAAAGAAAATTCTGCTCGACTTTGAAAAATTTGAGGTGCACTGACAAACGAAATACTCACTTATTATTGGAATGCCCAAATGATATGAAAATTGGAATGTAGATTGTCTAATAGTTTTTGTACTCAGGAAAATTCGAACTGTATTTCTATCTTCAGTAGTTTTTTTACTATTTGTAATTGAAATTTCCCTTTTTTCTGACTATATTATGAAAACTTGAACCAAAACGCATTGAAGTTTTTAGTTTTGTAGAAACTAAAATAGTAAAAAGTATAAAAAAGAACAGTGAAGGAAGTGTAAAAAGGGCATACAAAACCAAACAAACGCAAATACTATATCCAATATTCTTCAAAGCAGGGCACACCGAACTAGCTAGTCTCGCCGCCTTTTTCTTTATCGTGCGCTCAGCAGGCCCAGCTGGATTCATGCTTTGGTGAACACGAAGCATAACCGCCTGCTGCGAAAACGTCACCAACGCTCTCCTTTTTATCTCAACGGCACGAAATTCACAGAGAATGTAAAGAAACACTTGCTTGACAAAAAGAGCTTCTCCCCAATTTAACACGACTCCTATTCGCTGAGTTAGTCACGTGTAAACTCGTGTAAAATTCAGCAAAAACACAGGCGAAGCCTTGAAAAAGAAAGGCTATCACTCCTCACATTTTGAATATTTCTCCAAGATAATTACAGAGAATAAATTTCAGGCTTTCCTTGATCGAATGAGCCATAGCTGAGCTCTCTAACATTACGCGTTGCGGAGAAATCGCATTTTAGATTTGCCCCTATATATAGGGACGCGGGACACCATGTTTGTTCACCAACTCGCGATATATCGCGAGTTGGGAGGCAAAGAGTTAATTCTAACGTAAAAAGGATTGAATATTTAAGCAAATTTGTTCTTAACCTAATTCATTCTCGCTATAATAGGCAAACTGTACTAGCCGCATTTTAACACCGATTTTGCTAAAATGCATTATTTGCAAGGCAGTCTTACAATAGCGTTGTCATTACTGCTTCTGAATTATAAAGGTAAGATAAACTTTTTTAGTAATGGTCATTTCAAAACTTTTATTTTAATTCTGCAGACGCATTCGCCCAGTCAACGCAAGTGGACCAGGGTAAGTAAATTGTTGTTAGATTGATTGGCTACGAACAAGTAGTGCTTTGATGGGGGAAATATGGCTCGATTGGTTTTAGATGAACTACATATTTTTCCTTGCTTATCAACAAAAACTCATTAAATTTATATTTAAGATTTATTATGCGCATCGACAATATATAAGTTACGCACGCTGTGTAAACAAAAAATATTTGATTTCTATATAATTTAGGACAGATAATATTATTTGATCCATCTTACCCACCAGCCCACGTTACCCAATGACTATATAAGGTCATACGTCATAACAGAAAGGTGTTTATGTTTTACTTGATCACTTATTTATCGGTTGGGAATTAAAAATTTAATGGTAAAATTGATCAGTGGATAATATATTGAACATAAAAAAGAAATTTAAAACATCATCGTAAAACTGATGGTAGCCCGACGTCACGTAAGAAGGAGTGTCGTATTCCAACAAGATTTAACTAAGTTTTGTTTAAATCTTTATAAGCGATTCCCTGTCAGGATGTATAGAGTAAGGTTTAGGTATTTTGCTACGGAAATTACATTCTTTACAGTCCTAAGCATAGCGGCGTTTTTGTTTCGAGGAACACAGTTTTATGTATCGTCACCAGTTTTATGTAGCGAAAATCTTTTAAAATTTTACATCGACGATAAAACATCGACGAAAGGCAAACGATTTCCCTGTTATTTTGCTTTGGATTCAAGAGATTTTTGATTGAATGTTAAATTAATTACATTGTCGCGGCTACTTAATTTTTTTAATAAAAATTCCATTTATGATAAATTAGTCAAGTTATACATTCTATCAAGTTATACATTTAACAACGTTAGCTAAATCCCCCAAAAGGTGACGATTTAATTAATGACACGAACGATTGAGCTAAATCGCAAAATAAACTTCACAGGCATGTTTAGTCGGGAATGTCAATCTAGCAAGCCACGGATCCTTCCGATATAAGCCCTTAAACACAACAATATTTAGTATTTTGTTATATAAACATACAATTTGCAGAAACTTGATAAAAAATTGCATCGAAAAAAAAGCCTTGGCACAAATGCAATGTGGCATCGAAAACCCAAGAGTTTGACACGCCTTTGTAAGCTATATGCTTACTTTTAGAAATCCGTTAACATTTCCCGTAAATATAATTACATTTGCTGTAAATAAAAATAACGTGTATATAATTTGTAGATCTGGCTAATGTGCGTTCTATTCTGCTTGCACTGAACGGTTCATCCGACGAGATTATTGCCCAGTTACCTAACTTTCATCGCTACGTTTACGATGGGACCAACATGATCAAGGATGGTGGAAACAACATGTACGACAACGGAAACATGGTAGGTTAATGCTGGAACTGTAAACCTGTAGTTTTCCTCTCATAAATTACCAATATAAGCAATACAGACAATCCTACCAGATCGAAAGTTATTTATTAAGCAGATCAAAGCGGAAACGTTTTGAAATTTAATGGTCATTATATAAAGTTTCAAGATTCTTGAGTTCTCAAGCACGTTTGTGATTTGATTCAATGTTTTTTTGCTTTGCTCTGACGAATCTTTTAAGCACCAGTCCTCGTTATTCTGGAAAGTTTCCTAAAATCTTTTTCCAACAGTCATCAGGTTATATTGTTTAAATAAAGTCCGACCGGTTAGTCTGGCGGTTTAGTGCGGCGCCTTTCAGCTTAAAGGTTGCAGGTGCGAAGCTGGTCGCTAGCTAGTATGTTGTGTCCTTAAGCACTTAACGGACATTGCCTGAACCCAGCGGATTAGTGGGTTCTACCAATAATGGAACGTGTGAATCATACACAACGCATTGCAATAGCTTCGGTAACCGACGGTGGGCGCGAGGTGATCTGACGATTGCCCGTGTGTTAACTCCCTTGGTTTTCCCATTCACGGGGATAAACATGGCTATCCTATGCTATCTTATCCTAAGTACTAAAAAAGGAAATGTGTTCTCCATGTTTTTGTTTATAGAAAGTCGAGGCAGGTAGTAAAATATTGATTTAACAAAATCCATTCTAACTGCGCCCATAATGGCGTAACTTTACAGATAAATTGGCTCATGTAAGGTCAAAATAGTTATGTAGGGGGCTTCGTTTAAAATGGCAGCTATAAAAAATACACATCACATTAACGCAACTTTGGCCGCATATTGAGAATTCGACGATAAATCAAGGTGTTCTGAATGATTGTTGAATAAAGGGCGGCCGTTATTCAGCAAATCAAATAATTGATTATTAATAATATTTTCCTTTTGTTATAGATCCAGTTCTTGCAAAACAACGTGGTCTTTCGCAACCCGGTGCAATATGGCTTCGACAATTCGTTTGGGTGAGACATATTTCCCGTAAACTAATATAGGCGTAGGCATTTATTTATAGAGGCTACCTACTATTACAGATAAAATAGTTTTTTCACTCATATTTACTGTTAAAAATACATTTAACTGTAAATTGACGATTGTCAGTTATTATGGAAATGAAACCCGAAAATCGAACACGCATAGACGAACGCTTTTCAGGTTTGAAATTAATTTTCCAGCTGGCCAATGCAATAAATGGCGTTAATACTTTTGAAAGTGTTTGTGGGTACGCTGCCTTTATACTTAACTACGAATCACGACATAAATTGATAAATTGATAACGTGCAAATGAAGAAGACTGTGGTACAGCAACCGCCGTGTGAATAGAGGTTAACAAGCGAATGCTGTGTATCTTTTTTTTCTGCACACTAAACAAGCTTTAAATGCTGAAGACACAGCAAACACACAATAAAGATTGCACGTCCTAAATGGCAATAGCAATATAAAGAAAATATCAAATAAAAAAATACGCCCTAAAATGGCAATAGCAATGTAAAGGAAATATAAGTATCCACGATAGAGAAGGAAAGTAATAAACATAGAACTGAAATGCAGTAAAAGTCTAAAAGTGTATACCAACTTGTCAGGGATCGGAACTACAATATTCACGCGACAATTTCACTGAGCGATAAAACAAAATGGCGCTGAGTGTCATTAATGCATAGTACTTGAATATTAAAGTATTGTGAAAAACTCTTAAGTTTTTTTGGATAATAGTTTACTGATTAAAGCTGTGATCGTTTTGCATTCCCTAAAATCCAAAGATCAAAAACCATTTATGTTATTGCGCATTTGTTAAACGCGAGTCGAATTGGTGTTGTTAAAACAAGTCGATTTAATTGCTTTGACCACGAACGAACGAACATAATTAATATTATTACCAAAGGCATATGGCCAAATGGTTAACGCCACCGATACATATACCAATTGCTATACAACAAAAAAAACGATCTTAGTTAAAACTTCCGTTAAAAAAATTCGGTGGGGGTTTCCCTAAAAGAAATTTCCCTAAGCACTGATTATAAAGCTAGTACAGGGGCGGTATTCTGAGCGCAACTCGTAAGGATTTACGTGCTCGTAAGTCGCGCTTTCGCTCGTAAGTTGTTTTGGTCGATCCCTTTTCTCACGTTTTGACGCATATTTCTCCTTTTTGCGTCAGCCAATGCGAGTCATTTGCGAGTGTCGGTCGGAATAGCAATTTCACCCTTAAGCTCCGAGCTCGTAACTTGCTCGCAGCGTCGAGGAGTTACGAGCTCGTAAGTCTTACGTGCGAGTAAAAGCTCAGAATACCGCCCCAGATCGGAAAGGATTTCGAGCAATGGTAAATCGCTATACGCCTATATCCTAGTAACTGCAAATACAATATACATAACGTTGTAAGTTATATAACCTTTCTAATTTGTTACCTGTACT
>CH002950.1:1655560-1666401 GCA_000149265.1 Ciona savignyi
GCAGGTCGCCCACAAAAAGTAATCTACATTAAAGTTTTCAACTGACTCTCGGTCAGTTTGCTGAACCTAACAATATTGAAACGATCATGGCGTCAGACAATTTAAAAGAGTTTGATGTTGTGGAAGCTAACCTTCGCAAGAAATACATTTTAGCAGAGTGCTTGATGATTGATCCAGGATCCGCTTCCGAGCTGAAGAAGTTGGTATCGGTAATAGATGACCTTTACCAAAGACTTCTCTCCCTTGCCTCTGAAGCATTCACACCAGAAGAATTAAACTCTGAAGGCCATCAACCTCTAAAAGGTATAGTGCAATGCAAAGTAGAATTTGATACCCGTATTGGAGATTGGTTTCAAATAAATGACGCCTTGTCTGATAAATCGGCAATATCCCCAAAGAGTCCTGACAGGTTGTATACCATCAGCGATAGTGCAAGCTCACTACGCAGTTCTCGGTCGAGCGTGAAACGACGTGAAGCTTATGTTCGAGCACAGAAAGCTCGCCTAGAAGTTTTACAGGTCGACCAGCGAGAAAAGGAAAAGGTTGCTGCGGCCCAAGAAGCGGCCGAACGGAAAGCCGAGGAAGCTCGACGAGAATCTATACGGAATGCAGAGATGGCAGAACTAGAGTTACGAGCTTGGAATGAACACAGGGCCGGTTTTAGGCCGATTTGACCGATTAGATCAAATTGGGCCCCCCGCACCTTGTAAGGGGCCCCGCGCTAGCGGGGGAGTCTTTCTGTATTACGAGGGTTTAAAATACTACTGAAACGTAAAATAAAAAGTGAAATAATATTCTTTCTCCTAATATCAATTTGTTATGCATCGTAACTAAGTCAAATTTATATTTCTGTGTCTGCCTGTTACGTCATAATGGATATGGTTACTAAACAATATATATGGAAGTGAAACAATATATCGTAAATAAGCATCCACACTACCTTTAATTTGTTTTATAGCAAGTATTAAATGTCTATTTTTGTAGTTTGTATGTACTGGTATGTATTTTATGATATATAAAAGGTATGCACCTCGATTTAAACTGTTTAACAAGATAGGAAAGGATATTCATGTTTATCCCTGAGAATGGAAAAACCAAGCGGGTTAACACACAGGCAATCGTCAGATTACCTCTAGCCCACTGTCGGGTTACCGGAGCGATTGCAGTGTGCTTACTATGATTCACACATTCCTTCAATTTGGTAGAACCCATTAATCCGCTGGGTTCAGGTAATTTTCATTGAGTGACTTGCCCAAGGACACAACCGACTAGCTAGCGACCGGTTTGAACCTGCAACCTTTCGGTTGAAAGGCTTCGCACTAAACCGCCAGATTGACCAGTCGAACGTTGTGTTGTTTCAGACAGTATGTTGTTCCAACAAGATCATATTGGTCTTCTAAAATTAATTAGTACAAAGTAGTACAAAGTGTTTCCTAATTCGGCTGTCAATTCAGTGTTTGAAGTTTACATATCTGCTATTTTTATAAAAAGTAATTATAGAATACCTCATTTTTAAGGGCAAATGGAGAGTATACAACACATGTAGAACTCAATGATGCAATGAGAACTTACCTAAAAGTGATATCGAATGCTACAAGTAAGAACTGATTGATTTATATTAATTTCTAATTACCTCCTTAAAGACAGACTGTAGTATACGTATCCCTAAACGTATTAAGAAACATATTGTATATATTTCTTTATTAATTATACAAAATATGAGAATTTATAAGCGCAGTGATTTTGAGTATTTTAATTCCAATTTTGTAGCTTGGTGTTAATAAGTTAAGCACAAAATGTAATAAGTTCCAACAAAACCTATGATTGCATTTCTGTGCAATATAAAAAAAATGTGTAACAAAAATCTGCCATAATGAGACAATTTCTATTACAACAAATTCATGACTTAGCATAGAAAGAATAAGATGTTCATGTTTATCCCCGTGAATGGGAAAACCAAGGGGGTTAACACACTGGCAATCAGATTTCCTCGCGCCCACTGTCGGGTTACCGGAGCTATTGCAGTATGTTGTATATGATACACATTCCTTCAATTTTGTAAAACCCATTAATCCGCTGATTTCAGGCAATATCTGTTAAGTGCCTTACCCAAGGACACAACCAACTAGCTATCGACCAGTTTCAAACCTGCATCCTTTCGGCTGAAAGGCGTCGCAGTTAACCACCAGACAAACCAGTTGGACTCGTAAATCCAGGAAGTACCAATTACCAATTAAACATGTTGGCATAATTTGTTTTTGCAGTTTTCACCTCACCATTACTCCAACCAACAGGTTCTCCAGCAGGTTAGATTATTAATCTTTTTTAATAGAAGCTAGTTTAAATTTAATGACAATGATGGGAATTTATTTGTGTTGTGTAAAAAAGTTGCATAATTTGAATATTTTGATATGCGTTTGCTTTTTATCTTTGTTGGAGTAAAATGTAAAAATGCATGCACTAAAGTATTTATGTAAGGTCTTGACATAATTAAAACACAATGAAATATTTCACTAGTTGAAACTTAATTGTACTCTTCTTCAGGGCTTTATATTATGTTGTTTTGGCCGTTATTAAATTTTGTTTGCGTATTACTGTTTTTTTAGCTTAGGTTTGGCGGCCGCGTCCACTATATTTATTAAATTATATCCTTTTTTAATGACGTGTTTTAACGACTGTTACTTTTGGCGTCTTTTCAAGTTCCTGTGTCGTGATTTGATTCGTTTGCCATTTTTTAATACTGGGGCAAAGAAGGAATTATAAACTAAACTTAACTAAACTATACCATCCAATCCTAAATGAATTTCACCATATTATTTAAATTATTTTATTGTTATCTCACCTTATTTATCTAATTATAAAACAACAGGTACTACACAAGCAAACAATAATTCAACACCCTCCACTGGGAACTCAACAGGTTGGACGTTTTTAAATTTGTTTTAACCTGTTATCTTGTTAAGCATAGGATAGGATATTTATGTTTATCTCTGTGATTGGGAAAACCAAGGGGGTTAACACACAGGCAATCGTCAGATCACCTCGTGCCCACCGTCGGGTTACCGGAGCTATTGCAGTGTGTTGTGTATGATTTACACGTTTATTCAATTTAGTAGAACTCATTATTTTGCTGGGTTCAGGCAATGTCCGTTAATTTTAATGATGTTTCAAGAAGCTTATTTTTGCAGTGCACCCCCAAGTTGAAAGGTCACTGAAAGCCATTGAGAATTTCAGTGAACAGATCACCTGCCAAATTACCAAACTTCTATAAATTATCAATATGATAGTGTGAATCAGATATCTGATGGGGGATTTGATATGTACGATGGTGGAAACATGGTATAGATTTATTAAAGTTAAAAATAAAAAAAAAAATTGCGATTTCCTAGTTACTTTATCTATGTGAATTTTTAGATTGATTTTGGAAAAGGCAACCAGCTTACAAGAGCATCATACAACACAAGTTACAGGTAACTTTTCGTTTTAAAAATGTATCCAAGTTTGTAAAACAAAAATTAACTTCACCAGTTTTGGAGACTACACATTTTCAACTTTGGCAACTTATCCATTTTCTGCATTAATGTGGATTGATGGGAACACTAATGGAGATAATTACACCATTGAGGTTTGGTATTTCTGTCTTAGAGTAGACTTATTCAATGTAAATTGTCATGGTTTTAAATTTTCTTTTAAAATAGTTATAAGTTTTATATATTTTTAGCTTCATAATTTTTTATATTTTTTCTCCAACAAAGGTTCGTTCAAACACTGGAGCCGATGGTTTTGGAAATACAATCAGAAATTCTGGATGGCTTTATCCCAACGGATATGTTGTACACTATGAGACATTTCAAATCTATGGCACCAGTGACCCTAGCATATGTGAAGTATTCTTCCATATTGAGCATTATGTAAGTTGAACCTTTTTATTACCGTAGCCAAAACAAGATGTATTTTATTATTATTTTGATCGTCTGTGCAGATAGCTGGCGTGGGTTAGTTTCACATGCTTATAGGTTGTGTTGTCTAAATCTTCCATTTTAACTTCACCCAAATCCTTATGTGCTTGCCACTCAAAGCAATATATTGATATATGGTATATTCTATAATTTTCGTGTAATATTTTACATAATTAATTTTTACAAAATAAATTTGATTTTAAATTTTTTAAAATCCATTTTAAACTTGCAGGCTTGGGGGTCAAGCTTCTTCTCAAGAGTGATCCTACAAGTTTTAGGAACAAGCCAAGATAATGTACGAACTCATGCAAGCGTCAACAGTAGAACCAGAGCCATGTTCGGATATATTCTTCTTTCCAAGTATGAAGCAATATGTTCGCAAATATATTTTAAAGGAAAATCATCTTTGAAATATCTAAAAATATATATTTGTGGTATTAAGCCAAAGAACTTTACTTAATACTAAACAAGTCTGTGCAAATGTAACAAAGATAAAAAAAATTAAATAACTGAATTTTGCTGAGAGAAAATTTGCTATTATGTGTGTTCAGGACAATTTTCGATTAAAGCATATTTTGTTTTGTACCCAATTGTACATGCTGTACCCAGGATTGCAATTTATCTAGAAGTATAAATGATTTAATGTAAGATTCTATTCCCTTAAAATTATTTGTGACTGTGTACAACAAACTGTTTTAGGCAGTTCTTTAAAGAATTTGTGTTCATACAATAAACCTTTGCAATTATTTGAATTTAATACAAAAGAATTGCCAATTTAGTTAAAACTAAATTCGATTTATTATTAATTTAAAACAACTATTATTTTAAATAAATGCTTGCTTTTCAAATTTTATTGAAATACATTTCAGATTAAATGGAAACCTTGTAACAGACGGAGAGATTCGGAATGCTTTACAACAAACTGTTAATTTAATAGGTGGACCTGGACATAACTTGCGTAAGTTTAAAAATGAGTTGTGAATTTGCTATCATTTTATTATTTTAAAAATATTTTAGACACAGGTAATTTAAATTAGTAAAACACATTAGCATGTTAATTAAAATTCTTAGTTTGACTGTTTATGCTTGGACTGATTTAGCCATTCATCTGGCTAAGGTAACTTATACATCATCTTAACAAATAAATTACATACCCTTTTCTGCTCTTGAGGCAAAAAATGACTGTCATTATAAAACAAGCAATCTCAGAACATTCACTTTTTTTCTGCAAAAATTTAATTTGTTAATGGTTTGTGGTGGTGATCAACCTAAAAAGCAAGAACCCACTCAGTTATATCATCTCGAATCTTATTTCCTTTCCAGCCACCCCATTCCCAATGCTACCAAAAGCAAACACCACATCACCCAGCACAACACCAACCCCATCAACCACAACTGGACCATCAATTAACCATCCCCAAGTTGAAAGGTCATTGAAAGCCATGGAGAATTTCAGTGAACAGATCACCTGCCAATTACCAAACTTCTATAAATATCGATATGATAGTGTAAATCAGATATCTGATGGGGGATTCGATATGTACGATGGTGGAAACCAGGTATAATTATCTTTTTATTTAAAAAAATAATACAATATTATCATAATATTTTTTTTAGTTATTGGTTTTTCAATGGCAAAAAGCACATGAACGCCAAACGTAATAATTAATTAAGGGATTGTATATTAAACTTGTATACAATCTTGTATATTCAAATCATAATTACGACACTTAGGCTTTAAAGAATAATGTCTTTTAAAGTGACCGATTCAACATGGAAGTTGTTTAGAAAAGAATTAGTACACTCTGTAAATTGAATATAATGATAGAATATGATAATTATGTTCATCGCTTGGAAAGAAAGTTTGCAATATTTTTTGTGGCAGGGAAGGTAAAACCACCAATGACCTAAACGGTCACTTAGATATATTTTCATTGTTATTCAATCTGAATGCTCATGTTTAGTTATTCACAATAAAACTACTTATATTTGCATGCTTATTAATTATTATTTAGATTTATTTTGGAAAAGGCAACCAGCTTACAAGAGCATCATACAACTCAACTTACAGGTAACTTGTCCTTTTAAAAATTCATCCAAGTTTGTAAAACAAAAATTATGTTCACCAGTTTTGGAGACTACACATTTTCAACTTTGGCAACTTATCCATTTTCTGCATTGATGTGGATTGATGGGAACACTAATGGAGATAATTACACCATTGAGGTATTGTACTTCTAGTATAAAGCAAATGTTGTAAATACTAGAGTTGGAATTTGTACAATTCTTAATTTTAATTTTTCCTTTTAATCGATTCCACGGTTATATTTGTCCGGCCCGATGGTCTAGCGGTTAAGTGCGTCGCCTTTCAATCGAAAGGTTGCAGGTGCGAAACTGGTCGCTATCTAGTCGGTTGTGTCCTTGGGCAAGGCACTTTACGGACATTGCCTGAACCCAGCGGATTATTGGGTTCTACCAAATTGAAGGAACGTGTCTATCATATACAACACACTGCAATAGCTCCGGTAACCCGACGATGGGCGCGAGGTGATCTGACGATTGCCCGTGTGTTAACCCCCTTGGTTTTCCCATTCACGGGGATAAAGATGAATATCCTATCCTATCCTATCCTACCAAATTAAAGGAACGTGTCTATCATACGCAACACACTGCAATAACTCTGGTAACCCGATGGTGGGCGCGAGGTGATCTGACAATATCCTGTGTGTTAACCCCCTTAGTTTTTTTTTCATCAAAGGGGATAAACATTAATATCCTATCCGAATATTTTTCCTCCTGGTTTATTCTCTTTCTCCAACAAAGGTTCGTTCAAACACTGGAGCCGATGGGAATGGACTGACAACAAGAAATTCTGGATGGTTTTATCCCGGCAATTATCTTATATACTATGAGACATTTCAAATCTATGGCACCAGTGACCCTACTATATGTGAAGTATTCTTTCACATTGAAAATTTTGTAAGTGAAACTCTTTTTGTTATGTTATAGATACAACTAAAAAGTTTACTAAATGTTGAAGTAAAGTGAATAGAGACCAAACTTCTTTTACAGCCAAACTTATAAAACAAAAACCATCGTTTGAGTTTTGCTTTGAGATTCTGTCCAGTTATCTAATGTAACATTGCTTTTTTTACTAACTAAAAGGTTGTCTGATCAAAATCGACCATCTTCAATGTGTCCCCAGACATTTAACTATATCTAACAGTGTTTTTGCCTTGTGGTTTTAATTTTTTGTTTAAACTACATGCAACATAAGGTATATTTCCAAGCGTGGTTATGTTACTTTAGCAATTAGGATATTTAAACCATAGATTTGTTCTTGCAGTAGAATCTTGCTTAATCCACAGGCTTGGGGCTCAAGGTTCTTCTCAAGAGTGATCCTACAAGTTTTAGGAAGAAGCCAAAATAATGTGCGAACTCACGCAAGTGTCAACAGTAGAGCTAGAGTCATGTTCGGATATATTCTTCTTTCCAAGTATGGAGCAATATGTTGGCAAATAAAATAATTTTCTTTGGCAAAAAATAATATTTTAACTTCATGAGAAGCAAATAAAACAAACAGTCTTTGATGTGATGGTATGGATATCACACTTATTAAATACTGATACATATCAGTATTTAACAGCATTTGAAAAGTAATAACCATGTCTAAGTACAGTTGTAATTTAAAAGCACTTTTTGCCTATTACCATTAACAATTTTTTTACTTAATCTTACTTACAAACAAATAATATTAGTTACTGGTAAATGTTGTTAATTTTAGATCAAATGGAAACCTTGTAACAGACAATGAGATTCGGAATGCTTTACAACAAACTGTTAATGTAATAGGTGGACCTGGACATAACTTGCGTAAGTTTAGATTTAAGTTGTGAATTTGCTATCATTTTATTATTGACAACATTTTTTATATTAAAAAAATTCTTCTTATTACTTCCATAAACTAGTTTTGTAGAATAATGTGGTATTTTTTACATGTGGCATTTGGTCAAAAAAATATGACTCTAGTTTGTTGTATGATTTTTACTTGGACTAATCTAGATATTAGTGTGGCTAAGGCACTTAGCGTATGTCACTTTCACCTTGTAAATAAATTAGTTAAAATAAAATAGAAGAAATGCTTTAATCATATGACATACAAGATACAGTACAACTGCAATATTACCATTATCCAACCGGTCAGCCTGGTGGTTTAGAGCAACGCCTTTTAATTGAAAGGTTGCAGGTTTGAAACTGGTCGCTAGCTTGTCGGTTTTGTCTTTTTAATGGACATTGCCCGAACTCAGCAGATTAATGGGTTTTACTAAATTAAAGGACTGTGCGTATCATATACAACATACTGTAATAGCTGCGGTAACCCGACAGTGGGCACGAGGTTATCTGACGATTGCCCGTGTGTAAACCCCCTTGGTTTTTCCATTCATGGAGATAAACATAAATATATCCTATCCTATCCATTTACCCGTTAGTGCGCACAAGGTAATTGAATGATTTTAAGATGATAGAGTTGTTATGTTTTTACATTCACACGGACATAATATAAATATCCCATTCTACTCTGGGGTTACAAAATAAATGTCAAAATAACACAAGCAATCTCAGACTATCATTTGGCCACATTTTCTGCAATAATTCATTTTACTTAGTATTAGTTTTTGTTGTAATTTGATCAACCTTTTACATTTGGTCATGGTAAAATCCATTATAGTGGTTCATGGTGGTGATCAATCCAAGAGGGAGAACTTAACCAGTTTATAAACGATTTTCCACAACTGGTTATACATCATACCACATAGTTGTTAATGATATTTGCTTTCCAGCCACCCCATTCCCAATGCTACCAAAGGCAAACACCACATCACCCAGCACAACACCAACCCCATCAACCACAACTGGACCATCAAATAACCACCCCCAAGTTGAAAGGTCATTGGGAGCTATCGCTACACTCAGCGAACAGATCACCTGCCAATTACCAAACTTCTATAAATATCGATATGACGGTGTGAATGAAATATCTGATGGGGGATTTGATATGTACGATGGTGGAAATCAGGTATAATTATCTTTTTATTTTAAAAATAATACAATTATTATTATTTGATTCCTCGTTCAGTTTATTAGATTTTTCATGGTAAAAACCACATAATTGCCAAACCTAATAAATACAGTTGTTTAAAAAAATAACTTTTACTACACTCTGTAATATGGATCTATAACAATATAATGAAATAATCTTGTTTATTCCTTACAAAGAAAGTTTGCAATATTTCTTTGCAATATTTTGCAGGGAAGGTAAAACCACAAAAGACCTAAAAGGCTACTTAGATGTTTTTATTGTTATTCAATCTGAATGCTCTTGTTTAGGTGTTCACAATAAAACTACTTATATTTGCATGCTTATTAAATGAGTTTTATTTAGATTTATTTTGGAAAAGGCAACCAGCTTACGAGAGCTACATACAACTCAACTTACAGGTAACTTGTCATTTTAAAAATGTATCCAAGTTTGTAAAACAATAATTAACTTTACCAGTTTTGGAGACTACACATTTTCAACTTTGGCAACTTATCCATTTTCTGCATTGATGTGGATTGATGGGAACACTAATGGAGAGAATTACACCATTGAGGTATTGTATTTCTGTTATAAAGCAAATGTTGTAAATACTAGAGTTTGAATTTGTACAATTCTTGATTGTAGTTTTTCCTTTTCATCGATTCCGACCGGTTAGTCTGGTGGTTTAGTGCACCTTTAACCGAATGGTTGCAGGTTCGAAACTGGTCACTTACTAGTCAGTTGTGTCCTTGGGAAAGGCACTTAGCGTACATTGCCTGAACCCAGCGGATTAATGGGTACTACCAAATTGAAGGAACATGTGTATCATACATAACACACTGCAATAGCTCTGATAACCCGATGGTGAGCGCGAGGTGATCTGACGATTGCCCTTGTGTTAACCCCCTTGGTTTTCCCATCCACAGGGATAAACATGAATATTCTATCCTAATATTTTTCCTCCTGGTTTATTCTCTTTTTCCAACAAAGGTTCGTTCAAACACTGGAGCCGATGGGAATGGAATAACAACAAGAAATTCTGGATGGTTTTATCGTGACATTTATCTTATATACTATGAGACATTTCAAATCTATGGCACGAGTGACCCTACCATATGTGAAGTATACTTTCACATTGATAGTTCTGTAAGTAAATTTCTTTTTGTTATGTGATAGATACAACCTGAAAAGTTTATTAAATGTTGAATTAACATGATAGTAGACCAAACTTCTTTTGCAGCCAAACTAATAAAACAAAAACCATCGTTTGAGTTTTGCTTTGATTGTCTGTCCAGTTAGCTGATGTAACATTGCTTTCTTTTATTAACTAGAAAGGTTGTCTGATCAAAATCTACCACCATTAAATGTCGTCCCAACACAGGACATTTAACAATACCTTACAATGTTTCAGCCTTGACACTATAAACCAATTTGTTGGACCGTGAATCTGTTAATTTTTGCTTGGCAGAAATAACACGACATACAACATGAAATATAACACTAAGACTGAATATGTAACTTTAAAAAATAGGATATTTGGATCCATAAGTTTGTACTTGTAGTAAGTAGCATGTAGTCATTTGACTGGTTAGTACTTAAGATTCCCTGGTTTTATTTAAAATACTTGTCTTATAGTGCACTTTTTTAATTAAAATATCCTTAATACCTAAAAGAAAAGATTGCAGCTGCATGTTTGATTCTGTTTTATAGTATTTTTCAAATATCTTATAGCTGGCTTCTATTTGCGAATTTAATGTATGTTTTAACAGGTAATTTTTCCACCGTGAGCCATACTTATTCGT
>CH002950.1:1666501-1682212 GCA_000149265.1 Ciona savignyi
CTTATTCGTTCTTATTTAATTTCTCTTTGTTTTACAAACTACACTTGAAAAAACAAATAACAACAAATAAATTAAATTAAAATAGATTCTATAAAATGATTAATCTACAGGCTTGGGGCTCAAGGTTCTTCTCAAGAGTGATCCTACAAGTTTTAGGAACGAGCCAAGATAATGTACGAACTCATGCAAGCGTCAACAGTAGAGCTAGAGTCATGTTCGGATATATTCTTCTTTCCAAGTATGAAACTATATGTTGGCAAATAAAATAATTTTCTTTGTCCAAAAAATATTTCAACTTCATGAGAAGTAAATAAAAACAAACAGTCTTTGATGTGATGGTATGTATGTCACATTTATTAAATGTACTGATACATATCACTGATATGATATCAGTATTTAACAGCATTTGAAAAGTAATAACCATGTCTAAATACAGTTGTAATTTTAAAACACTTTTTGCTTATTACCATCAACAATTCCTTTTTTTTACTTTATCTTAATTCCAAACAAATATATTAGTTAAATATTGTTGATTTCAGATCAAATGGAAACCTTGTAACAGACAGAGAGATTCAGAATGCTTTACAACAAACTGTTAATGTAATAGGTGGACCTGGACATAACTTGCGTAAGTTTGGAAATTAAGTTGTGAATTTGCTATCGTTTTATTATTGACAATAGTTTTTTCATATTAAAAAAATTTTTCTTATTACTTCCTTGAACTAGTTTTGTAGCATAATAATGTATTTTTAACATGTGGCATTTGGTGAGAAAAATATGTCTCTAGTTTACTTATATGATTTTTACTTGGATTAATCTAGATATTAGTGTGGCTAAGACACTTAGCGTATGTCACCTTCACCTTGTAAATAAATTAGTTAAAATAAAATAGAAGAAATGCTTCAATCATATGACATACAAGATACAGTACAACTGCAATATTACCATTATACAACCGGTCAGTCTGGTGGTTTAGAGCAACGCCTGTTAACGGAAAGTTTGCAGGTTTGAAACTGGTCCGCTGGCTTGTCGATTTTGTCCTTTTAATGGACATTGCCCAAACTAATCAGATTAATAGGTTCTACTAAATTAAAGGACTGTGCGTGTCATATACAACATACTGCAATAGCTGCGGTAACACGACAGTTGGCACTAGGTTATCTGCTGATTGCCCGTGTTTTAACCCCCTTGGTTTTACCATTCACGGAGATAAACATAAATATATCCTATCCTATCCATTTACCCTTTAGTGGGCATGAGGTAATTGATTGATTTTAAGATGATAGAATTGTTGCATTTTTACATTCACACGGATATGATATAAATATCTTATTCTACTCTGCGGTTACGAAATGAAAGTCAAATGCAATCTCAGACTATCATATGGCCACATTTTCTACAATAATTCATTTTACTTAGTTTTAGTTTTTGTTGTAATTTGATAAACCTTTTACATTTAGTCATGGTAAAATCAATTTTAATGGTTCGTGGTGGTGATTAATCCAAGAGGGGAGAACTTAACCAGTTTATAAACTATTTTCCACAACTGGTTATACATCATCCCACACAGTTTTTTAATGTTATTTTCTTTCCAGCCACCCCATTCCCAATGCTACCAAAAGCAAACACCACATCACCCAGCACAACACCAACCCCATCAACCACAACTGGACCATCAACACCAACCCCATCAACCACAAACGGACCATCAATTAACCATCCCCAAGTTGAAAGGTCATTGGGAGCCATCGCTACATTCAGCGAACAGATCACCTGCCAATTACCATACTTCTATAAATATCGATATGACGGTGTGAATCAGATATCTGATGGAGGCTTTGATATGTACGATGTTGGAAACCAGGTATAAATATCTTTTTATTTAAAAAAATAATACAATATTATCATAATATTTTGTTTAGTTATTGGTTTTTCAATTGTAAAAAGCACACGAACGCCAAGCCTAATATTTAATTAAAGGATTGTATGTTAAACTTGTATACAATCGTGTATATTCAAATCATAATTACGACACTTAGGCTTCAAGGAATAATGTGTTTTAAATCAACCTGTTCAATGTGGGAGTTGTTTAAAAAAAATTTAGTACATTCTGTACATTGGATATAATGATAGAATATGATAATTATGTTCATTGCTTGGAAAGAAAGTTTGCAATATTTTTTGTGGCAGGGAAGTTAAAACCACTAATGACCTAAAAGGTCACTTAGATATTTTCATTGTTATTCAATCTGAATGCTCATGTTTAGTTATTCACAATAAAACTACTTATAGTTGCATGCTTATTAAATGAGTTTTATTTAGATTTACTTTGGAAAAGGCAACCAGCTTACGAGAGCTACATACAACTCAAGTTACAGGTAACTTGTCCTTTTAAAAATGTATCCAAGTTTGTAAAACAAAAATTATCTTCACCAGTTTTGTAGACTACACATTTTCAACTTTGGCAACTTATCCATTTTCTGCATTGATGTGGATTGATGGGAACACTAATGGAGATAATTACACCATTGAGGTATTGTATTTCTAGTATAAAGCAAATGTTGTAAATACTAGAGTTGGAATTTGTGCAATTCTTGATTTTAGTTTTTCCTTTTAATCGATTCCACGGTTATATTGTTTGACCGGTTTCAACCGAATGGGTGCAGGTTCGAAACTGGTCGCTTACTAGTCAGTTGTGTCCTTAGGGAAAGGTACTTAACGAACATTGCCTGAAACCAGAGAATAAATGGGTTCTACCATATTGAAGGAACGTGTCTATCATACGCAACACACTACAATAGCTCTGGTAACCCGACGGTGGGCGCGAGGTGATCTGACGATTACCCGTGTGTTAACCCCCATGGTTTTCCTATCCACGGGGATGAACATGAATATCCTATCCTAATGTTTTCCCTCTTGGTTTATTTATTCTCTTTTCCCAACAAAGGTTCGTTCAAACACTGGAGCAGATGGGAATGGACTGACAACAAGAAATTCTGGATGGTTTTATCCCGGCAATTATCTTATATACTATGAGACATTTCAAATCTATGGCACGAGTGACCCTACCATATGTGAAGTATTCTTTCACATTGAAAATTTTGTAAGTAAAACTCTTTGTGTTATGTTATAGATCGACTAAAAAGTTTACTAAATATTGAAGTAATGTGAATAGAGACCAAACTTCCTTTGTAGCCAAACTTATTAAACAAAGACCATCGTTTAAGTTTTGCTTTGATTATCTGTCCAGTTATCTAATGTAACATTGCTTTTTTTACTAACTAAAAGGTTGTCTGATCAAAATCGACCATCTTAAATGTGTCCCTGGACATTTAACTAAACGTTTCAGTGTTTCAGCCTTGTGTTTGTAGATTTTTTGGGTAAAACTACATACAACATAAAGTATATTACCAAGCGTGTTTATGTTACTTTAGCAATTAGGATATTCGAACCATAGGTTTGTTCTTGTAGTAGAATCTTGCTTAATTTACAGGCTTGGGGCTCAAGGTTCTTCTCAAGAGTGATCCTACAAGTTTTAGGAACAAGCCAAGATAATGTGCGAACTCATGCAAGCGTCAACAGTAGAGCTAGAGTCATGTTCGGATATATTCTTCTTTCCAAGTATGGAGCAATATGTTGGCAAAAATATCTTTCTTTTTAATTTTATTTAATTACAAAATGATTTTCTTTGTCAAAATAATTCCTTCATTCGAAAATTGCTAATTAAAATTAAATGAACCTTTATGTGATGGGTACTTATGTCACACGATGTTTTACTTTATCTTAATTACTAAAAAATAAAAGTTAAAAATGTGGATTTTAGATCAAATGGAAACCTTGTAACAGACATTGAGATTCGGAATGCTTTACAACAAACTGTTAATGTAATAGGTGGACCTGGTCATAACTTGCGTAAGTTTGAAATTGCTATCATTCTATTATTGACAACATATTTTTCATATTAAAAAAAATCTTCTTATTACTTTCTTAAACTAGTTTTGTAGCATAATAATGTATTTTTAACATTTGGCATTTGGTGAGAAAAATATGACTCTAGTTTGTTTGTATGATTTTTACCTAAACTAATCTAGATATTAGTGTGGCTAAGGCACTTAGCGTATGTCACCTGCACCTTGTAAATAAATCAGTTAAAATAAAATAGAAGGAATTGTTTAATCATATGACATACAGTACAACTGCAATAATACAATTATCCAACCGGTCAGCCAGGTGGTTTAGGGTGACGCCTTTCAACCGAAAGGTTGCAGATTCAAGACTGGTCACTAGCTGGTCGGTTGTATCCTTGGGCAAGGCACTTAGCGGACATTGCTTGAACCCAGCAGATTAATGGGTTCTACTGAATTAAAGGAACGTGTGTATCATATACAACACACTGCAATAACTCCGGTAACCCGACGATGGGCGCAAGGTGATCTGACGATTGCCCTTGTGTTAACCCCCGTGGTTTTCCCATTTACAGGGATAAACTTGAATATATCCTCTTCATTTACCCGTTAGAGGGTACGAGGTAATTAAATAAATTTAAGATGATAGAGTTGTTGCGTTTTTACATTCACACGGATATAATATAAATATCCTATTTTACTCTGCGGGTACGAAATGAAAGTCAAAAGCAATCTCAGACTATCATATGGCCACATTTTCTGCTATATTTCATTTTCCTTAGTTTTAGTTGTAATTTGATCAGGCTTTTACATTTGGTCATGGTAAAATCCATTTTAGTGGTTCGTGGTGGTGATTAATCCAAGAGGGAGAATTAACCAGTTTATAAACTATTTTCCACAACTGGTTATACATCATTCCACACAGTTGTTTAATGCTTTTCTTTCCAGCCACCCCATTCCCAATGCTACCAAAAGCAAACACCACATCACCCAGCACAACACCAACCCCATCAACCACAACTGGACCATCAACACCAACCCCATCAACCACAAACGGACCATCAATTAACCATCCCCAAGTTGAAAGGTCATTGGGAGCCATCGCTACATTCAGCGAACAGATCACCTGCCAATTACCAAACTTCTATAAATATCGATATGACGGTGTGAATGAAATATCTGATGGGGGCTTTGATATGTATGATGGTGGAAACCAGGTATAGTTATATTTTTATTTATATAAATAATACAATTTTCATTTTATTCGTATTACAATTGACAAAACTAATGAATAATTAAAGGTTTGCAAATTAAGAAAGGTAATTAAAACATAATTATGACAGTTAGGCTTTAAATAATAATGTGTGTTAAACCAACCTGTTTAATGTGGGAGTTGTTTGAAAGATAAATTTTACCCAACTCTGTAATTTGGATCTACGTTGATAGAATAAAATAATCATGTTTATCCCTTAAAAAGAAAGTTTCCAGTATTTCCATTGTGGCAGAGAAGTTAAAACCACCAATGACCTAAAAGGTTACTTATTTTTATTGTTATTCAATCTGAATGCTCATGTTTAGGTGTTCACAATAAAACTACTTATATTTGCATGCTTATTAAACGAATTTTATTTAGATTTATTTTGGAAAAGGCAGCCAGCTTACAAGAGCATCATACAACTCAACTTACAGGTAACTTGTCATTTTAAAAATGTATCCAAGTTTGTAAAACAAAAATTATCTTCACCAGTTTTGTAGACTACACATTTTCAACTTTGGCAACTTATCCATTTTCTGCATTGATGTGGATTGATGGGAACACTAATGGAGATAATTACACCATTGAGGTATTGTACTTCTATTATAAAGCAAATGTTGTAAATACTAGAGTTGGAATTTGGGCAATATGTTGGATTTTAGTTTTTCCTTTTAATCGATTTTCGGTTATATTATCCGACCGGTTAGTCTGGTGGTTTAGTGCGATGCCTTTCAGCCGAATGGTTGCAGGTACGAAAGAGGTCGCTTACTAGTCGGTTGTGTCCTTGGGCAAGACACTTAACGGACATTGCGTAAACACAGCACATAAGTGCGTTCTACCAAATTGAAGGAACGTGTCTATCATACGCAACACACTGCAATATCTCTGGTAACCCCATGGTGGGCACGAGGTGATCTGACAATTGCCTTTGTGTTAACCCCCTTGGTTTTCCCATTCACGGGAATAAACATGAATATCCTATCCTAATATTTTTTCTCCTGGTTTATTCTCTTTCTTCAACAAAGGTTCGTTCAAACACTGGAGCCGATGGGAATGGACTGACAACAAGAAATTCTGGATGGTTTTATCCCGGCAATTATCTTATATACTATGAGACATTTCAAATCTATGGCACGAGTGACCCTACTATATGTGAAGTATTCTTTCACATTGATAATTCTGTAAGTAAAACTCTTTTTGTTATGTTATAGATACAACTAAAAAGTTTATTAAATGTTGAAGTAAAGTGAAAGTAGACCAAACTTCTTTTGCAGCCAAACTTATTAAACAAAGACCACCGTTTAAGTTTTGCTTTGATTATCTGTCCAGTTAGCTAATGTAACATTGCTTTCTTTTACCAACTAGAAGGTTATCCGATAAAAATTGACCACCTTAAATGTGTCCCAACACAGGACATTTAACTATACCTAACAGTGTTTTTGCCTTTTGGTTTTATTTTTTTATTTAAACTACATGCAACATGAAGTATATTACCAAGCGTGGTTATGTAACTTTAGAAATTAGGATATTCGAACTATAAGTTTGTTCTTGTAGTAGAATCTTGCTTAATTCACAGGCTTGGGGCTCAAGGTTCTTCTCAAGAGTGATCCTACAAGTTTTAGGAACAAGCCAAGATAATGTACGAACTCATGCAAGCGTCAACAGTAGAGCTAGAGTCATGTTCGGATATATTCTTCTTTCCAAGTATGGAGCAATATGTTTGCAAAAATATTTTCCTTTTTATTTTTTTTAAGTACCCAATGATTTTCTGTGTCAAAATATTTCCTTCATTAGAAAATTGCTAATTAAAATTAAATGAACCTTTATGTAATGGGTACTGATGTCACACTAATATAAATCTGATGGTTCATGTTTTACTTTATCTTGATTACGAACAAATAAAAGTTAAAAATTGTTGATTTCAGATCAAATGGAAACCTTGTAACAGACGGAGAGATTCGAAATGCTTTACAACAAACTGTTAATGTAATAGGTGGACCTGGTCATAACTTGCGTAAGTTTGAAAATGTTAAAGATATTTTTGTTCCAAATCATTCTGTTGTAGTTACAATATTTTATTTTAAAAAAATATTACAAAAGTATTGTGTAATTTAATTTCTGGTCAAAATTGAATTAAACGGTATTTTATTTACCAAAAAAATAAGCATCTTTGTACCAAAAAAGTGTCAATCTGGTGACTTTCTTTCTTCATCCAATATTTGCAGTGTAATATAGTGGAATTATCTTCACTTGTCAACAATCAACAGCATCAGTGTAGTATATTATTGTCAAAAATGTGAAATCATCATAGGTCGTGTAATGACACAGCCATTATTTCAGCCACTCCGTTTCCAATGCTACCGAAACCAACTGTTAATTTTACATCAACAACGCCTTCTCCACCTCCAACAACTTCAAGCCCTCCACCCACTGTTCCGCCTGTTAATGGTGAGTTCCACAGTTTTTTTAAATTCATAGCATAAGCATGTAGCGTACTGCACTGTGTAGTTTGTGCATCATACCGACTAAAGTAATCAATCAACACACGCAAAAAACGGGAAAGGGAAAAGGAATTATAATCGCTTCACTGAACACTTTGCCACATAACCCCCCTTCAGAAGCGGACATGATGTGCATTAGCACTACGACAAACTATGCGAGCAACACAGTAAAAGATGGGAAAGGATAAAGGCATTATAAACGTTTCGCTGCACACGTCGCCACAAGCAATTTTTAATTTCCGTAGCTACTGCATTTTATCTTGGATGATTTAGAATCCATAGTTGTCTGTGTGTATTTGGCTGACATCATTTGAATGCTATTTATTGGGTTGTTTGCGTGAATGATTTACAATTCATAGTCTGCTAGTGTTGTCAGAGTACTTGGCAGACATTATTTGAATGCAATTGGGTTGTTGGCTTGAACTACTACAGACATGTTTCAATCAAAAACATAAAACATGCATTAGCTATGTTAACCGGTGGTGGGCACAAGGTTATCTTCCCCTTTCATTTTTTCATCCAAGAGAATAAAATCGTATCCAATATCAAGGCAATTATGACTTAATGTTTTTTCTCTGCAAAATTCAAAGTCGGGGGTTAACGCAGAGTGATTGGAGTTTCATTAGATACAATTAAATTAAAAACATTATAGGAAAAAAGCAGTCCTTGCATTTTACTAACTAAAAGTTCTAGTGAAACTAACAAAAATGCTACATTTTATAAAGAAAAGGAAAGGATTTTGCTGTTTATCCCCGTGAATGGAAAAACCAGGGGGGTTAACACACAATCGTCAGAACACCTCGCGCCCACCGTCGGTTACCGGAGCTATTGTAATGTGTTGTGTATGATTCACACGTTCCTTAAATTTAGTAAAACCCATTAATACGCCGGGTTCATGCAATGTCCGTTAAGTGCCTTGCCCAAGGACACAACCGACTAGCTAGCGACCAGTTTCGCACCTGCAACCTTTCGATTAAAAAGCGACGCACTTAACTGCCAGACTTACCGGCCGGACAAAGTGTACATGATTTCGTACAATTGCATTAAATTTCGTACAATTTGGTCTAAAATCCGCAAAAAATTGTGTACAGATGTAGATTTCCTGCCGTCTTGCACATTAAGAGCAACGATCAAATCAGTGTGGTCATGTGAAAATTTGTTCACCAACCATCTGCCCTACAGAGATCCACAAATTTGCAGGTTGGTTGTTTTGCAATGAATGCATGGAATGTTTTGCCATTTGTTTCCCGTTTTCCAAATTTTTATGAAAGGTCCAGCATCGTGTTTTTATCGTAGAAACAAAAAAAAACTAAACTTAACTAAACTAGTTGTTTTGATGCTATAAAATCCTTAACCATCTAGATAGGGTCAGTAACGATTTAGCACTCTTCAGGTAGCAGATAGATTTTTGACTGACACCAAATGCTGGCTAGACCATTTTTTCCTGGTCAAGGCATATTATGGACATCACTTAAATGTGGATTAATGGATAGTCAATATATAGAACACTCTTTATAAATCTGACAACAAGTGCAAGGTATTTCAATGATAGAATAGGATAGGATATATATGTTTATCCCTGTGAATGGGAAAACCAAGGGGGTTAACAGACAGTCAATCGTCAGATCATTTCGCCCAGATCGTCGGGTTACCGGAGCTATTGCAGTGTGTTGTGTATGATTCCCACGTTCCTTCAATTTAGTAGAACCCATTAGGCTGCTGGGATCGAGAAATGACCGTTAAGTGCCTTGCCCAAAGACACAACCGACTAGCTAACGATCAGTCGGGGAGGATGAATTGGCAGTGTGATAGAGCCCCTTGCGATTTCCCACATACCTAGATAAAACATACATATCATACCTTGTGCTAAACGACACCATAATCATCTAGGCTAAACATCAACACCATGTTACATTGTGTGGCTAGTGTACTAAGCAGATGTAACCAAGGACCAGGGACAAATGTTTTCCAAAGATTTGGTATCCCATTTGACATGCAGGTAAGTAATAGTTGTCTTAATAAAGCATAAAATTGCATGTCAACCAAATTGTGAATGGGTGTGTAATCATTTGTATCCTGGTGGGTGGGGTACATCCAATTAAAGATTTAAAGGTCTTGCACACAAGTGTTTGTTACACTGCTTGCAAGAGAAATCCATGTGTTGCAATTGCAAAATGTATCCCTTCTATTATCGAATTATCTGAGTAATTTCAGTAATGGGAAACGTTGCAGTTGGGCATACATTAGCTCATAATTTTCAAATCTTGTTGAACGCCTTATCTTTTATCAAATTTTGTTTAATTTATATTGATAAATTTTGTTTAAAGCCTAATCCTATCCAATAGGTGGCTATTATTAATCTCTCAACTATATATCAGAAGTATCACTGAATTATTGAATTTGCACAGAAATCATGCGATTTAATTTTTCACAGAACGTTATCTTTGGTATCAGAAGTTTGACGTCGTCCTCATCACGTAACTCTGACCCTATCTCGGAATTCTGTAAACACGGATCTCTGTTTTCCTTCCTTCCATATTGGCTGCAGAATTATCCTCCACCCCCTATCACCGGATCTTCCCACCCACCTCCCCCTACTTTTGAAAGTTCCTTCCCGAATCATGGTTCTGGTCCGTACCATTCGCCGAACGGATTTGGAAATTTATTTGGGTTGAGCTTATGCAACCCGAATGCATTGTCGTCTTTGATACGCAATGTATCAGAGTATTACTACGCATATGTTGGCGCAACGACCAAGGTGGAAATATGTCGGTACGAATGTGTGCTATGATAACTTGTATAAGCAGTTCTAAATTAAAATACACGTCAAATAATATACTAAATATAACTACCTGTCAATATATATATTTATATAAAAAATATCAATTTTTTTAGGATAGTTCCATACATGGATAAATATACCCATGTTTGTTCTGCTCGTGCGTGGGAAAATTATGTTTTCTAACAGAGATATTTTTATATTACCACAAAAGTTTAATTCTAGAAGCTAAAGGAACCCGTAAAAACAATTGTATCTAGGCGATGTAAGTATATTGGTAATAAAGGAAAATGTGCATAATTAGCTTCAAAACAACAATGCAAAGATGTCAAACGTCAATGCAAATAATGAATGTAATTGATAACTTGTTATTAGCTTATTAGACACTACTAGGTCTAATAAAAGTGATTGACCAAACCAACTTTTTTTGCAGGGTATTTCGATCTCTTCGGGATGACTTCGTTCATACAGCGAAAAGAAGCTGCTCCTTGACTGGTCTGTATCCGATTCTATCGCCTCGACGTCCGGGTTTATACGAATACACTGTGCAAGCTACTGACGTGGCACTCAACGCTATTTCGGTGTTACAAATTTCAGCTTGTCCAAGTTAGTCGATATTCTTTGTCTCCGTATTATAGTTACCCTTCTACATTTCGAAATAATTAGTCAAGTGTTACACTTTAGAATTCCAACAAGGTTTTGTGTTTAAAGTTGGTAACAAGTTTCCTTGACTTACTTTACAGTCATTATTACAAACCAATGTATTTTAATGGTCAGTGTAAAACTTAAGAGGTTTCTCCACCCTATTTTATACTATTGTACTAGATGCAGCTTCAATAAAAAATACTTTACAAAAAATACACAAGTGATTGTAGTGTTGTGACTGTAAAACCCCCTATTCCCGTTTACTTATTAAATGATATCTATGTAATATCCCGGATGTTAGCATATCAAACGTGGTCTTTTATATTCTAATAATTGCCATTGCGAGTGTATGATACTTAATTAATTAACTGAAGTGTTCTAAATATTGTGAGCATGAATCGATTAATAAGGCACACAACAGTGATGTATCAAATTGCATTGAATTTTCCCAAAATCCAGCCATGGTTTTTGTTTTTTCTACTCATCACGACACAAATATTACATCCATTAACAGTTTGAAAAGTTAATTTCACACTAATTTACTTTAATTAAATTGTCAAAAATAATGGTTTAATTCTGCAGATTATAGTAATACCCATGAAATTGGCTCCAGATATATAATATAAAGAAGCGTGTATTCTGTATTGTGTTTAAAACAAGGAGAGATAAATCTCAAGTGTCCATCAACAGTTTGAAAAGATAACTCTACACTAATTTAATGTTCGAAAATAATGTTTTTTTTCATATTTTTTTATGAATTCACCTTCACCTTTCCACCTCAGGAATTCCAGTTGGAAATAACCGTACTCAAGCCCATACCGACTGGCTGCGATCGTATGTCAGGTGGAGATCCACTCATCTCCCACGATGGCAGCGGGTTTTCAACAAATGGCTGTAAGTTTTGAAACTAACTGAATAAACCTGGTGGTAAAGCTCTTCTAGTGTGTCATTCCAAAGGTGATAAAGTTGAAACCAGTAGCTTGTGTTCTCAACCATTGTTGCTTGAACCCAGTGGATTTAACAAAAACTCAAGCAATAGGATAGAATAGGACATTCATGTTTATCGTTGTGAATTGAAAAACCAATGGGGATTAACACACAGGCAATCGTCAGATCACCTCGTGCCCACTGTCGGGTTACCGGAGGTATTGCAGTGTATTGTATATGATTTACACGTTCCTTCAATTTAGTAGAACCCATTAATCCGCTGTGTTCAGGCAATGTCCGTTAAGTGTCTTACCTAAGGACACAACCGACTAGTTAGCGACCAGTTTCGAACCTGCAACCTTTAATTGAAAGACGTCACACTAAGCCAACAGACTAACCAGTCGATTATGTAACATTTAATAAAAATAGGGACTAACATCGTAGGCCATAAATGCACCATCTACATTGTTACCATGACTTTACCATGCTGGCAGTAGTAAAGCCCGGCAAACCATTTCAGAGCTACTGCTGATTCAACATATACCCCACTGCCAGAACTGCCACCTTGTCTTGATCTTACCCAGGTCCGTTGTAAGAATGCGGGACAATTTGTCTGTGATTCTGACAGCATCCGATGCCAGTTTTGTTATTGTTATGACCACAAGTATTCAGGTATGATTCTTCTTTATATGGAATACGATATATTTTGCCTTTTGAGAAATTTAACATGCATGGGGAATAAATAAACTTTAACAGAAAACAATTTCTTATGGGTGGGACAATAGCCGGTGTTACAACACTTGTTCGATTATTAATCCACTAGGTTAAGGAAATTTCTGCTAAGTGCCTTCTGCTAAGGAAAAAAACTAGTAAGCAATCAGCTTTGAGCATGGGCGTAGTTAATATAACACAACAATCTCCTAACCCTGACCAAATGTATTTAAAGTTACTGTCTACCTGATTTTGGTAATGTCTTAGACCTAATCCACGCAAAATGGTCAAGGCTTCAAAATAGGGCTTCAAGATAGCTAACACTTCACTGGATAAGTACAATGCTAAAAACGCGACCGGCAGTAAAAGCAATTAAGGTCACACACAAGAGAACTCATAACACACTGCACAACGGTGCACAAAATGAATAAAAAATTTACTGGTATCAACTGGCAGTTATTTGCCCATTATAGCTGGAGTCTGTCTGATGTGTAGACAGCAAAATTTGTAAATATACTGTGACAAACTGTGATCTCTTTTGGACTAGTGTATACAAGCACAAGCAGTAACCAAACAAGAATAATTTTTTTAGTATTAAACCAGTAAATCTAATTCTTTTTTATGTATGCACACATCAGATCTTTCTGCCGATTTGTTGGAGCCTTGGAAGCAAGATTTCTACAACTGGGAGTTGTTTATGTCAAAGTGGGAACACACTTTCAATGAATGGGAAATGAACAACTTAAATTAAACATCATTGTTTTTCCCAAACTTAAAAGCTAATGCTGCGCTATATATTTGTATCCTAATATCAAACACTATGGAGGATATTCATGTATTTTTATGAATAGCTATTATTGTATTATTTAGTAGATTATGTAGACCACTTGCTAATAAATTCATGACAAATTTAGTATTTGTTGAGTTGGAAAGTTTACTCGCAATTTAATTAAGTACTTAATCTTTTTTTTAAAATTCCCAAGGATAATTCGAATTATTTCGCTCCAATTACGTGATATTAGATGCTGGGATAGCAGGGTTTTGTCGGAAACCGCAGATAATAGTAATACCCGTGAAATTGGCTCGAGACATATAAAAAAGCGTGTATTATGTTTAAAACAAGGAGAAACAAATCTCAACAGTAGTTTTAGGTCGTGTCATGGAATGCAGCAAAAGTAATTTTGCATACAGTGATCGCTTTAACCGAAGGTTTAGTAAAATGGTTAACATGTCGATTTTGTAAATGAATTTCGAAAATAATGTATTGCTGTTAGTTTGACTGTGGCCCTAACGACTTTGAATGTTATTCTAACGACAAGGCAAATGGACTACGACTATGAGAAAAGTAACATTCGGAAAACACCATGTAGTTTTCCACAAACAAGCGACTCGGTTAAAAGTGCTCTAGTTGATCAATGTGTATTTTCGGCATGGCAGCTATTGCATTATTAAAACTTTAATGTCAGATTTCCCGAACTTGATTTGCACGTCAACAGTCAGTTTTTTCAATTTAAACAAGAAAGTAAGATAAAATCTAGTGTCATGCAAGTAACCAATCAGGCTACGGTATATAGAATAGTATATTCAGGCGCTGTCTTGTATGATTGAAACGTTCCTTCAATTTGGTAGATATACAGTAATTTTTTATATATCTCTAACATATGTTTTGTTTTAAAATTTGAAGTATATAACAGACCAAGCAACATCTGGTTTTAATTCTGCCACATTCATTAATTAACCAATATTTGTACTACATTTTAGTTCACATAGAATAAATTTTAACCTGATTTCTCTGCTATCTCAGTCAAATAATGGACTCTGGAGATGGATTAAAAGAAACCAGTCAAATCATGGTTCCAGAACTGAATAAATTTATAGAAATTGACCCGTACATTGAAAATTTCTCTCCGGATATCAAACGAAGGTATGAGATGTTTGTTAAAACTAAAGCTCGAATCGAAGCTGCTGAAACAATGGACAAGTTTTCTCAGTCTTATGATCATTTCGGGGTTAAAGCGAGATCAGATGGTTCCATTCACTGTAAGGAGTGGGTGCCTGGGGTGAAAGCGGTTTATCTTCGTGGGACATTTAATAACTGGGAGAGGTGGGGATACAAGTATGAGCAAAGCGAGCATGGGAAATGGAAGTTGGTTTTGCCACCAAAAGCAGATGGAAGTTGCATGATTGAACACCTTAGTGAACTGATGTTGATCATACAGACACATGATGATCAGTATTTAGAACGCATCTCTCCATGGGCCCCATATGTCAAACAGTCCGACAACCATGGGACTTATAAGTGGATTTTCTGGAACCCACCGACAGAGCAAGTTTATCACTTCAAACATCAAAGGCCTGAAAAACCAAAGAGCCCAAGAATTTATGAGGCTCATGTTGGTATAGCATCTAGTGAGCCCAAAATTGCCTCTTACAAACATTTTACTGAGAAAGTTCTTCCGAGAATTAAAGAGCTAGGTTACAACTGCATCCAGCTAATGGCAATAATGGAGCATGCATATTATGCCAGTTTTGGTTACCAAGTGACCAGTTACTTTGGTGCTTCCAGTCGCTACGGCACCCCTACCGAGCTGAAAGAATTAATTGACACTGCTCATGGAATGGGGCTTTATGTATTGCTAGATGTTGTGCATAGCCATGCATGTAAGAATGTTCTAGATGGACTGAACATGTTCAATGGTACAGATGCATGCTTTTTCCATTCGGGTTCCAGAGGCAGTCATAACCTTTGGGACAGTCGACTTTTCAACTATTCGGAGTGGGAAGTGTTACGCTTCCTGATTTCAAACTTAAGGTGGTATATGGAAGAGTACAAATTCGATGGGTTTAGATTTGATGGTGTTACATCCATGATCTATCATGACCATGCAATATCGAGGGGATTTTCTGGTGATTACCATGAGTATTTTGGGCTACAAATGGATTTAGAATCGTTGGTTTATTTGACACTTGCAAATGATGTGATCAAGA
>CH002950.1:1683315-1722642 GCA_000149265.1 Ciona savignyi
GACATATTGGCGTTTTATTTTAACGCATGAGCAGCACTTCGCTACAGTAAACCTGATGATATATAATAGCACTGGTACGGTATAAATCTATGAAATGCATGAAATACTTTATTTACGTACTTAAACACGCTTTTTATTTGTATTTATTTTTTCATTGCAGTATTGTATTGTGACCTGCGGCTGATTTGTGTTTTCTTTATACCACACTATTGTATGTACGGTATGTTTTTTCAATTTTCCTTTTAACCTGCTTTAATCTAATACTGCTTCAATAACCATAGTAATGCGGGTTTCAATTCTGTTGACATTGCAGGAATCCTGGCCAATGTTAGGTGGATGGTTGTCAAATATGCTGTTATGTTCAGATGCAGTTTCTTCACCAAAAGTTCCCCATTCTCCCAAATAACTAAACAACATTGCACAAAACTTTGTTACAGCACAAGCCAAAATTTGTGGATGGTATTGTGCAAGAAGAGCTATGCAAAATACTGCTTTGGCGGTTGTCTTAATTTCAGTACAAAGCATAAACAATTCAACAATATCTGTGCACGGGGCATAAGAAACCAATGTAAATTGCTAGAAGAAACTACATGCAAATTTTTAAGGCAGCACAAGAGATGCTTTTCACTTAGTTCGTTGTATCAAAGTTCTAAAGAAGAATGGGAAAACCTTCTCGAAAATGAAACTAAAAAGCAGAAAATTGATTCCATTCCAGTAAAGGTATACATATGTATACTATACATATATATATATAATTATATATATATTAGGGCTGCGAATTAACGGTTAATTTAAAAAACGGTTAACTGATGTAAAAATAATCGGTTAACCGTTAACCGATTTTCTTTAAACTACCATCAAATCGGCACCGTTTTTGGCAAAAAAGTTCAGGCAGCCGTAAAGGGCAGCAAAGAAATAACGCGCGTGATTACCGGCATTATCGGGTCTTATTTATGTGTTACTTTATAGCTTTTAAACGTCACCTTAAGACACATAGTATAACTTTGATTGTAATGCGTAATATTGAGTTAAAAATCAAACAATCAGCTTCTGAATGGTTGCTTATATTACGTTGACAATCCAACAATCGACGTGTGAATGGTGCGTATATGACGTTGACAATCAAACAATCGACGTGTGAATGGTTGCTTATATTAAGTAATAATGAAACAATTAACGTGTGAATGAAGTTATGTATATTTGAAGATTATTAAAACGCAATTACGCCCAATTAAATGTGGGCGGTAAAGTAACGTTAAAAACCGGTTAAACGGTTAAAATTTGACGTGACGGTTAACCATAAAAACGGTTAACCGTGGTTAACCGTTAATTTTTCGCAGCCCTAATATATATATATCACAAATGCACTTTATGAAGCACTTCATCTATTAATTAGCTTGTGATTATGGCCTCATATAAATATATATATTAGCAATTTGAAAAAAATGAGAGTAGTTCTATATGGACACTTCCGCAAAAAAGTTAAAAAAAAACAATAACAAAAACAACAAATTAAGTTGCTTATTTGAAGCTAAATGATATTGATTTGTGACATTTATTAGATACATTTGATTTTTTTCAAAGTTACTGATCACTAGCAGTTTAATAAAACTATTGTCCTTTTCTTTTCCATAGAAAGAAAACATCTACACGGTTCCGAACCTTTTATCCTTTTGTCGGATAATTGTTTCACCGTATCTTGGTTACCTGGTGGTAACGGGCCAATCGCAAACGGCGCTAGTGCTTTGTGTTATTGCAGCTGTCACTGATGTTGTAAGTTGACTTGAGTTTAGTCTCTGTTGGATAACTATGTGGTAAACATTTTCACAAACTCTAGATCCATTAGATTTTAGCTTCAGTACTACCGTCAGAACCTATAAATAAAGGTTAAGTTTTTTATTTTAAGCTAAAAGTAAAGTTATAAGCTGAAAGTAATGTTTTAAGCTAAATGTATTTTATTTTAAATTTGCATTATTTTATTGAATTAAAAAAAAATTAAAATGTTTATACTGGTATCTAGTTAACTACTTCAATAAAATTCTGCTTTTAGTTTAACAATAGATATGATCATATGACATGGCTTGCTTTCAGATTGATGGCCACATAGCTCGGAAATGGCCCTCACAACAGACAGCATTGGGATCTGCGTTAGATCCACTTGCTGATAAGATTCTAGTAGCAATTCTATCACTGTCCCTAACCTACGTTAATATAATACCATGTAAGTACAAATGTAATAAACCTGGAATCTGGATAGTGTTGTGTAGATTTAAATATTGTTGTTTTTTACGTACTTAGTATCAGTATAAACATACATCAAAAAGATCATCTCTCTCACATTACTTTAGACCTGACTCTTGGTAGCTCACTAGTCGGAGCATTAGGGCGTAAATCCATATGAATTTCACTATTATCCCTTTTTTTCCATAATATTGTAATTTATACAGATAATAGGGTAATATAAACTTCATTTTTCATTACTGGTCGTCTGTTTCACTTAGTACCGTATTTGTTTCAATTTTATTTTTTAATTTTATTACTCAACCAGGGGTGCTTACTGGACTATTTATTGGTCGAGATGTCATTCTAATTCTGGCTGTGTTCTACTTGCGTTATAAGACCTGCCCACCACCTGTTACATTGGAAAGATATTTTGATCCAAGTTTAGTCAACGTAAAATTGTCTCCTACCAACTTAAGCAAGGTATGCTGTCAATTCTACTTTACAGAACTATTTTTTATATTGACTTTTTAAAAGTAATATTGGTTGAAAAACATTGTCGTTCTAACAGTATTTTTTACAACATGCATCAATACTAATAGTGCAAATTGATTAATTTTAAAGTTATTTAACTGATATGGCAAAAAAATTGCAAACACAGAGTCAAGGTACCAATTTTCTTTAAACTAACATTAAATCTAATTTACAATGTTTTAATCAGTATTTACTGAAGAAAGCAGATTTTCTAAAACTGTGTTAAACTTTTAAAATTTGATACAAAGGGTTTATCATTTAAACCAGGGGTCGGCAACCTACGGCCTGCGGGCCGTATCCGGCCCGCCAAGCAAAATCATCCGGCCCGAGACATCTTACTGAAGTATTATAGAATACGGCCCACTGTGTCATCTGCAATCTTAGATTTTGATAAATTTCAACAATCTATGCGGCAATAATAAAAAATGTGCCTGACCGTGTCTATTGAGAATGTGTGCGTGCAGACAAAGACAATGCTTTGAGAGAAAGCAATACGTGTGTGTGTTTGCATGCGCATTAGTGAGAGTAGAAGCAATCCAATTGTAATATTATGACATTATGACGTCATAACACATATTATGATATGTAACATTATGACACAACATACATTGTTTTTTGCTATTTCATGTGTTAGCATCGTGTTCTTTACTAACTAAAGTCCTGTACGATAGATAATACTAGGTAGTAAACATATATTTTTCTAATTGATTTTGCAATCTTGAAATGTTATTAAAACGCAGATAAGTTTGATGTGGGGTTGAGAAAATTATTACGGCCCGCCGAGATCATTTTGAGTTTCGTTTCGGCCCGCGACTATGAAAAGGTTGCCGACCCCTGATTTAAACTGTAAAATTTAATTTTTAAATTCTCAATTACAGTGTAAATTAGTGTTAGCCAGTGAGTGTGATAATATCATAGGTTTAGACCATTAGAAACACTGTTCAGTAACCTTACATTTCCTCAAAATTTTTAGCAAAGTTTTCCTACAATTCACGATTTTAATATTGTCTTATTACCAGGCAAACACGGCTGCACAGTTGGTTCTTTTATGGTGTTCCCTTGCAGCTCCTGTGTTTGGTTATGTTGACCACGCCGCACTGCACTGTTTGTGGGCGGTGACTGCTTGCACTACTGTGGGATCGGGAGTTAGTTATATTTTACAGAAAGACACAATACGAATCATGAAAGATAAAGAGAATCAGTTATAATCATATTGCTATTTTTTATACATTTATACATTTGTGTACACTTTGTGCCCATTCCCCGCAAAAAAATCTTTTTCTCTTCTGAGGAACATGTTAATTTATATTTTACCAGCGCACTGCATTAATTTATCAAGACTTATGGTTTTATCTTTAACTCATTTGCTATTCTGTAATGGTGCTTAAGAAATTCTTAATTTCCTTTTCTTGTTTGCATAAATCTTATACTTTAGTCATCAATGAAAAATATTCTGATGGCTAATCGTATTCTTTTAGGGCACAGGTAATTTCCGCCCTTTTTTGTGACTTTAATTGTCATTCATAGTAAAACAAATGCTCATGTGGTTATGAGTCTCAGATACAGTGGGGTATTCTGTAGTTAACCAAGTAAATGGAGGTGTGGTTTTCCGACCAACATGTACACTGGTTATAACTTTACCATAGCACAAAGAAATGATAGAAACACTGGTTATCACTGTTGGTCAGTTTCGGTGAGATAGTTCGAATGACATCTGTGGTGTCCGTTTTGTATGGGTAGGTATATGTATCGGTTGCGCTAACCATTCGGCCACACGACCATACACTGTTAATGCTATTGCTATCTCTTAACCGTACACTGTTAATGCTATTGCATTCTCTTAGGTTAAGATGAGGACAATAACTCCACCTATCTCTAGTTTGTTAACAAGAGTCGTTTTTGGTTGTAAGTAACATGGAAGCTAAGCGATATCTAGTTGTTTGTCCGGCCGAGTGTCTAGTCAGATTATTACGTCGTCGCCTGTCGGTGAAGGATTGCTAGTCGGTTGTGTACTTGGGCAAGGTATTGAGAAGACACCACCGCAGTCCAGTGGTTTAACGAGTGCCATTAAAGCTGAAAGAGCGTCGCGATCATATACAATACACTGTAATATCTCTTCTGAGTGCGAAGTAATGGGACAGTAACCTGTGTGAGAATGCTTCTTATACGTAGTCGAGGTAATTTGCGTTTTTCCATTCACCGGGATAAATTATCAGTATCCTCTTCTGTCTTTGGGCAAGACTGTTAGCAAACGTTGCTTAGAAATATTGGTTTAGCGGGTTAACTTTAAAAATATTTTGATCATATATACTTTATTCAACGAATTAGTCTTGTCACCCTACGGTGGAAATGATTTATCTGGCGGTTTCTCTGAGATAAAACAGGACGGTGGTACCTGATATTTACTTAATCACATTGGATATCAAATGAAAATTTAATTCCAAACTGCATTATACACTTCATAATATAAAGCTACAGTTCAATGTGACTATTTACAGGACACGATTTCTACACCACTCATTAAGGACTTGCTGTGAAAGTTTACATTAAAATGCGAGTGTGGTTTGGTTAAACATCGGGGTTGTAGCTCCTGGTAGTTCTGCCCAGCTGGGAAACTCTCCCAAGCCGAAGAGTGAGTAGCCGTATGTGTTGATAAACAGAGTGATGATCGCAACACCCATGATGTTTAGCATCGAGCCAGCTTTTACCTGGGTTATATACGTATAAACTGAGAAAATCATAAATATAGAACATAAAAATGGTGGTTAGCACTGGCAATAAATATAGGCCTAACAGGTAATTAAGTTCAACAAAAGGATAATAGTATAATATTGTGCCTAAAAAAACACGACTTCCCTGCATACTTTGTATAAGCGTTATATAAATTTGTGTGTTTACCCTGCCAGCTATTTACACTTGTATGTACGGTAAAATAAAGTACACATTTAACAATTTGGGGTTAAGCGCCCTTTCAATACTTTTATAAGATTTACAAATTCTTACCAAATCGAGAACTTTAATGTGTCCGTACGAAAAGGCGAGAGCATTAGGCGGTGTTGCCACTGGTAACATGAATGCAAGAGAACAAGCCAGAACTGGTGGTATCATTAGGTGTAGTGGATGGATGCGTAATGATTGAGCCTAAAAATGAAAATATTATCGCATGTATGGTCGTGTAACCTAATGGTTAACGCGACCGATTCATATACCAATTATATTTTAAAAAACGGTGTAATGGACGAGCCCATCATGGGTTCGAAACTTAACCCGGTACAAAAAAAACGTATATATATATATAATCGCAAGATTGGTGCACATTGATACTAATTAACATATGTATAGTATTGCCAGGGGAAGTATATCATAGTGACAATAATCATCTGGGATAAAAATGCTAGGAATGAATTTATTACAAGGTTTTTGCGATGTCATACGTGTCATGCCTCGGTACATGCCATGCGGCCATGCCTCATTTTAAAAACCTATAATTCGACTGATTCCCCCCTGTTTATTTTGTCAGCACATTTTAAAATGCATTGACTAACACTCATTATTATTGTTCAATACAAACACCATATTTATTACTGTTTACTGCAAACACCATACATGAATAAGCGGGATTAGAAAGACCCTTTACAATTCCGCGTGTTATAGGCTACTTTTCTTTATTAACAACGTGATAAAATAACTTTGTTTACCAAGTTAGCCAGGATTGGAACAAATAGTGAAGCAGTAGCTACGTTGCTTGAACACTCAGTGAAGAGGCACACGATAATCGTTACAATCAGGCTTATCACCCAAGTCGGCAGATCTCCCAAGAAGATAAGCTGATCTCCAAGCCATTGCGAAAATCCAGATTGCTGCGCAGAAAGTTTTTAATTTACTAAAAGTGCTATTTAATTTCTAAGTGGAGTGGTATGTAAGCTGTTAAACATTGTGCCGTCGAATAAATTTACGACAGGAAATAGCCCTCATATTTGTTTTTGAGCCTACATAGTAAACTTTGTAAGCTATAAATGAGTAATGCCATTGAGAGAGAGCATTCAATACAGATGGCGTGAAATAACTTCCATTTTAATTTTCAATCCAAGAAATTAGGCGACTGTATTTTGTCTCGGTTTCCCAACAAGTAAGCCATATAACACTTAAATGTCATACGGTTCTGTTAGAGCTGGGCGTAGTTGATCAAAGTTGTATTACGGAATTTCGCCAGCTCAGTTACGTAATTCCGTAATTGTTATGACGTCATCGTTATTTAAACAAACAACGAGAAATTGTCGTGTTTTGGATGCATTTTGATGGTAGACAAAGAGAATGAAAGTTTATATTCAACTACAGAGTAATTACGCCCAGCTCTTGTTTCTGCCATAAAATTGTTCAGATCCATTACTTTACCGTTGCCCCTTCGGCTACAGCAAACCCCCCAGTAATCAGAAACATTACGCTCCATGGAAACATTCGGTGAACGGTTGGCCAGTCCAATATAGGCGAGACGGGTCGTTTTAAGTCATCTACTTTATCGACGGAACCTGAAATTAAATCCAAAAACTAAATTATGGTTTTAGTTTAGTTTATTTTTTGTTTACACGATGAAAACACAAAGCATGGCCCCTGATAAAAATTTAGAAAACGGGAAAAAACGGCAAAACGACAGTCGTTAAAAGACATCTAAAAACCAATCAATTATAAAGTTTCGGTATAATTAGACGTGGCCGCTAAACCCACATAAAAAGATAAAAATGAATAAATAAATAAATGTTTATAAAAGATATACTACTATTTACAGATGCCATAATCACCGTAGGTAATTCTCAAGCATAATAATATATGTATATCTATATTTTTTATAATTTATTTTACCGAGCGAAGTTTCAGCCATGGTGGGCCAGTTACTCGGACCGTTTATGTATAGGAGTAGTTATATGTATCGGTCGACCGCACCGTATTAATATATTTATTTGGCACGTACCTTCATTTTTCTCCTCATTTCCCACTTGTCGACGCTTGAGAAAACTTGGTCGCTCGGACGGCAAAATAAAGAGAAAAAACGCCATCGTCATGGCAACGGTACCATCGTCTACAAAATCCTCTTTAAACACTACTGACCAGCCCGGCATAAAACCAGGGTCTCTGAAGAACCATAAAAGCGCAGTTGTCGTAAACACGGCGAGGACAGTGACCTCTTTCCACCTGAATATAACATCAGAATTCAAATGTAGTGGATAAGTAGTTTAGGACACTGTGTTTTACAAGGTTTTGTCTGATAGTCCAGCGCAATACAACTGTAAATGGGCAATAACCGTGCTGTACACGCACGTTTGCGCGTTGACCGTACCACTTAACTAAAAGAAGAAGCGTCAACGTACAAGCGTGCATGTGGATCTGTGCTAATGCATACGTCTGCATATATTTGGATAATGGCTCTGAAAGATTAGCAAACAAGTTTATAATCATAGTGTGAACTTAAGTAAGGATGGGCTTGCCATGACTGCAATAACTTGCATATAACATCCAGAACTTTTATTTTGTGAATTACAATTTGTGCGAAATTGGGTGAAAAAACTATGTTAACGATTTAAACTGCGGAAAAACAAAGGGCCGTACAAAGTGATAAACTACGTAAAACAGGTGAGAGACGTTAACTTTCAGACGCAAAAAAACGACGTTCAAAACATAAAATATTTTAGACATAAAATAAATTAAAACAAATATGTATTATTTAAGATGCTACAGCATTTCACGCATATAGACTTACTTGATATTTCCCAACTTCTTGTATTCGGTCACGATCACCTTTCTGGCGTTCTTTTCTCCCTCGGTAAAATTTGATCTTGTAAGGCAGGATGAAATATCTCGTAAGCTAAAATGATAACGGTTAAATAATTAGAATCCAAAATTGCAATATTTACGTGGCATAGACAGAATATCTTTTGAAGATTATAGAAATTGATTTAGGCAATGTCCGGTAACTGCATTGCATTGGGTCATTAGAACAACACAACCAAAAAGCAATCAAGTGGTTTTGATTAGGTTAGAATAGAATAGGATATTCATGTTTATCCCCGTGGATGGGAAAACCAAGGTTTAACACACGGACAATCGTTAGATCGCCTCACGCCCACCGTCGGGTTACCGAAGCTATAGCAGTGTTTTGTGTATTAATTCACACGTTCCTTCAATTTAGTAAAACCCATTAATCCTCTGGGTTCAGGCAATGTCCGTTAAGTGCCTTACCCAAGGACATAACCGACTCGCTACAACACAACCAAATAGCGACCAAGCGGTTTCGAGTAGTCAGCTATATAGAAAAAATATACTTACCTAAAACCGAGAAAGAAAATACTCAGCCATATATAAGAAAGCACGAGCATGCACAAAGATCCCGGTAGCGCGTACGCGATCCAATTGGCAAAGGACAATTTTATTGTAGCATCCGGGAAAAGTCTGTGGATTAGATATGTGAGCGCAGCAGGGTTAATTTTACGTCATATTTTGATGATCTGTGTATGGACTTTGAGAATGTGAGTGTGCAGCTGTTGGTTTATATAAAAGTAGCCCAATACTCCAAAGTACACTACGAATGTTGCTTACAACATTTGTATAAATATTTTTTATACCTAAACTTCACTGGGTTAGGGTTGTGTTGGTTATGGTAGATGGCGATAAAACTACTTATAGATTCCGGACGTAGAACTTAAAACTAATACTAGATTAAGTTCTCGAAATTCGTTTGCTAAGTCAACGGCGAAAAAATGCTGTGGGAAATTGCATAAACGTAAAAGCCCACGGCACAATGTCGTGGATCTATAACCAATACTACATAATCGCAAAATCTGGATGGTGAGTTTTTTTACCGAGTCAAAATCCGGACGTAAGTTTATTATAATTTGGGCGACGCCGCTAAAGTGCGTTGGACACGAGCCAATTGCGCAATAGTATAGTAGGTAAACTAAGGCACACAGCAAAGTAATCCCTATATTTCTATTGAGTAATATTATGAAAATGGAACAGAATGCAATAGCTCCAAAAAAACTATAAATCCTGAATCCAACGTCAATGTTAGAATTGTGGACATCGTCTATCTGGTTTGGACTAGATCATGATTCGAAATATGATAGGTCTACAGTTAACAACAAAATACAATAATACCGAATGATGAAATACATGTGATGTAGACACGCGCTCCATATATTTATCTTTTTAAATTTGTCGAATTGCCAACTCAGCAAATTAGGGTGCAACGATTAAAGCGACGTAGCTCTCGGAAATTTGATTGACAGCTGGCTGCTAGCGTAATTGAATTTTTGAGTTTCGAGTTCTGTGTTAGAACGTTGTAATTTGATAAAAAAAACTTGATAAAACTGCCGCTGTGCGTTTTAAAACTTTATTTTCTTTTGTTTTTAAATCGCCATTGACATTTTTTTAATTTTTTTAATTAGTACCCATATGTAGTAATTGATCTGGATCTAAACCCCTTGGTTAATTTGTCAAAAGTCTACTGCAAACCTCACGGCAATTGCCGTTTGCCGTGGCGAATTCCGAGGACTGTAGATCCCTTATTTAAGATAAAAATAAACATTTGTGTCCATTTTACAAAGTTCGCTTACGTGTTAAACAAGCCTGAAAGAACCAAATTAGGTCCAGTTCCTGTGACGGTGGCGGTGCCTCCAATACTAGCAGCGTATGGGACACACAAAGTAATCCCTTTAATCAAATTATCCATACGTTTATTTCGTTCTTCTTCAGTTTCGATGTGTTCCTAAATAGGAAAATGAGTTTGTTTTAAAATATCAGCTTGTTTGATAAACCCAAGTCATTTTACAGGAATAAATATGTCGACGTCTTCAGAGTCAATTTCCATCGTTTGCGAGTCTTTTAACTTCTCCTTAAACACAGTAAAATTTTGAATAAATTCTTTGCAGATGGTTTGCAAATCTTTCATTTTTGATAACTCATGTCTTTATCCGTTTCAAAAACGTCGTTGTAGAACGAGGTACTCATAGAGGTCTTACTTTCGTCTTCTGCGCTTTTATCACCCTTGCCACTCCGAGGTCTGGTCATTTCTAAAATCTAATGTATAATAGTTAATTTGAATTTCGATAGTTAAAGTTGTCCTCCGGAGTAAAATCCCAAATGAATTTGGGCACATTAAGGGCACATTTTATTTTAATTACCACATCTAACAGTTTCATTTTAATTTTATTACTCCAACCTTTTAGATGATTTTGGACGAACAGGACACTTGTAAATAAAAAATATAATTTACAAAACAGTCAAATTTATTTAATTAGGTTGGGTAGTAACTTCACTAAAAATAAAATTTTCAAAAAGTAATTAGTATTTTACGAGTCTATAGGCAATTACCATAGGGTAAAACAATAAAGTGTAGGTTTTCACTTATTTAGGTCATGTTAGCCACCATACCCGTAATTTGATAAATTCTTCTCGACGATTTTGTACAAACAAGACAATACTGTCAAAACATTTGACAAAAAAAGAAGAAAAAACAGTATGGGTCTCTTTTGGAAAAGGGGGTTTTGAGTGTGACATGGATTAGTGATTGACATAACACCAGCCAACGAAAGTCTTATCTAGAATGTTAAACCAACATACATAACCCGCAAACATACTTCTCTCGCTCTTTTCTCCTCTCCGGCCTTCAGTTCACCAAACACTGCTTCTACGATAGGGAGCATCATGGCCGTTGTAGCAGTGTTGCTGATCCACATTGATAAGAAGTATGTGGTCAGCATGAACCCCAACATTAACCTGTGGAGGCAACATTTCGATGTCAGTCGTTCAATATTCTGTAGTTACGGTAGGCCTACAACCTATCATCCGGCCGGTTAATCTGGCGGTTTAGTGCGTCGCCTTTCAATCAAAAGGTTTCAGGTGCGAAACTGGTCGCTAGCTAGTCTTTTGTGTCCTTGGGCAATGCACTTTATAGACATTATCTGTACCTAGCGGAATAGTGGGTTGTACCATATCATATACAACATGTATTATATACAACATACTGAAATACCTCCGGTAACCCGAAGAAGGGCGCGAGGTGAATTGACGATTGCCCGTGTGTTAACCCCCTTGGTTTTCCCTTTTACGGGGATAAACATGTTTCCTATCCTACATATCGACGTTCTATATATACTTAAACCAACAAACAATTAAGAGGAAACTCTCCCAACAGTCACGTAAAATCTGAATTCGCAGTCTGTATATAAGTCTTACCATCTCGGTTTCGCACCAACTAACACGAGCACACTTAGCGCAATACGCTTATGCAGATTGGTCACTTCTACTGATACCGCGATGATTAAACCTCCCACAAACAACCAGGCAGTGTCACTGAAATAAGCTTTGCTGACAGCAGATGCAGACATGATGCCACTCATTGGAAACATGATCAGCGGCAGAAAAGCAGTAACTGCCAAGGGTATGGCTTCCGTTACCCAATAAATTGCCATGATCAAAATGGCGTAACCACATGCTGCTTCCTGTAAGAGAACAAAAATTAGTTTCAACCAAAAAAATTACTGGAAGAAAAACTATTGAAAAATTTTTTTTAATTTTTTTTGTTTTTTTTGTATTTCTCCTTTTCCTTTATTGCGTTTACGACACTTTATCATTTTATCATATAAATTGACAATTGTATCTAAAACGGGGTTTCATTTGATCATGCTTCTGAATATTATCTCTTATTTGAGCTTTACTTAAGTAATTAATGATTCCCCAAGAATCGTGTTAACACCCTTCTGTTTAATAAAACATACGAGGCCTTGCTCACCCACCGTGCCACCAATTACTATTGGGATTGGAAGAAGCAACAAAGGTGGTAGTATCACGCACAAAGTTCTCTGAAATGCCCATATCTGTCGAAGAAATCTTGGCACTGCCATTTTGAACTATTTTCTTCTAATTAGAAAATTTAAGTAGGCGTACGATAAAAGACGCACTGCACTCCTTATATATATATATGAAAGCTAATATGCGCCTATACCGGGTTCATAACCTAAAAGCTAGAAAGTATACTATGATTCTGTTATTACAAACGTGCTTTAATGGCATTATAGTTTGAAACTAAACTTGCCAAATTACTAAGTTATATTGCTTGGTCTGTGGTAACTAGTTTACCACGAATTGGTATTTTGCAAGTACTGCAGAGAATCATTCATCCTCATTACGGCGACAGACAAGTCGCAAGCCCTGTGTCAATATTTGCCAACTTTAACGCGAGAGTATACCAATAAAACAACAACTTAACGTGTTCGATCATTCGAAGTGCAGTCGAGAAGATAATGCATGCTGTGTCGATGCATATATGCGTTTATAAAACGAAATATTTCACAAATAAAAAGCATTTTTCTCGAAATTAAAAAGTTGCAGTTTTAATTGGCACCTTAATAGACTTTTGGACTTTTGAGCTTATACACGTAACTTAAGTAGCGTAAATAAGATTACACATGTTTTACATACGTTAATGCCTGAACATAAATCTTTATAATTATAGACTCATTCGAATCTGGGGCTGCTGTGCTTTTTGATTCCATTTCGTTTTTTTCGAACTTATTTTGCGTACTAGTGATATGCTCGCCTTGTTGCAAGCACTTCGGAAACTAGCGGTTGTCCATCCGATTTGAAACTTTCTAAACGGGGGCGTTTTTTCCCTGGTTTAAACTGGATTATTGTAATTCTATTGTGCTTATCAATTCCATATATAAAATATACCAATTCCATATATAAAAAACAGACTGAGTGACAACCCCATCATGGAGTCGAAACTGAGCTCGGTAAAATGAAAGAAAAGATAATAAAATTATATTGTGTTTAGTACGGTCGTGTGGCCGAATGGTTAACGTGACCGATTCATATATCAATTCGATATACAGTGGAACCCCGCTTACCTGACCATCTATGAGACCGTCATTAAGCGGTCGCGTTAGCGGGGTGGTCGTGTTAGTGAATTTTCATTTGGAGCAAGTTGTCGTTATATGCAGTCAAAACGTCTGCCTTTTTACCAAATTACCACAAAATGACATTATTTGTTATCAGATACTGCAGAATTAATTTAAACAACTGTTAGCACTGACGTTTATTTTTATAAGATTTAGTTTTGTTTGCCACAATTTTTTCGTTTGTGAGTAAGCGCACATTTAATCTTATTGTTTTGATCATAAAAGAAATTTAACCTTATTATTGTGGTGAATAGCCCAATTATTTAGCACGTGTGGTCACTTAAGCGGAGTTAAATTTAAAGTTTTGGACCAAAATATGGCGGTCCTGGTCTGGAAACCGGGGTGGTCGCGTTATTGAAACAGAATACAATGCATTACTATAGTAAATTATTTGGGACCGCACTAAAGTGGTCTTGATAGTGAGGTAGTCGTGTTATCGAGGTGGTCTCCAAGCGGGGTTCCACTGTATATAAAACGGACTGAGTGACGAGTCCATCATAGGATCGAAACTAAGCCCGGTAAAAAAATATTCTTTACCAGATTCGAGATATCTGCGATCAAACTACCTTAGCGCCAAACATGATGAAAACTGAACTCTTTTTTTTATTTTTTCCCTTTTCGAAAACTTTTAAAAATCAAAGGTGAACGTACACAAGCAACAAAACGTTCTGTAAAAAATAGACCATGAAAAAGACGACAATGCGAAAACTATCAAAACGCCCATATTTAACTTATTATTTAGTAAAGGTTTAGCAAGACGTGGCCGCCAAACCTCACATATAATTAAAACAATAAACATTAAATCAAAATGCCCTACACTTAATTTTCGAAGAAAAGTGTGTGGTAAAGCAGCCCGAGTAATTGGGCTTTTGTAGGTAAATGGGACACTTTTGGTTGTAAAAGGGTACGACATATAAAACACGTGTTTTAACCATAACAACCACAATATTGGTTCAACTACGTGTTCATTATCTTGAATATCGGTTTAGAAATAACAAAATATATTCTATACCGATAAATAATAATATTTAAAAAAAGTTTTAAACACTACTACACAAAAAAATTAACATTTAAATATGGAGAACTGAAGCCCTAAATCATTTTATAGATCGCATAATTCTCACATAATACTTCCCCGAAATTCTTAAGAGAAAAAAGAATAATCACACCTAAAGAAAAACCCAGAGAGAAATAAAAATACACCGGTTTCCCTTTTTGCCGCCTAATACCGCTATGCCCCATTTCGTTTTCACCTTCTAGGTATGGAAATGTAAATTCCTTCTTAATCTGCCGTGTGTTGTTATAGTGTTTTTTATTAAACAATAATACCAACTTTACTAGCTTTTTTTTACAAATTTTCTTTTATTTTTTCATTCGTAAGGTGGCGTGTATGAGTTTGATTGGCATAGTAATTTAGGGTGACGTAAGGGAAAATTTTGTATGACGTAAGGGTATTTTGATTTACAACCTGAGACTTGTAGAATGTATAGGGTTTCAAGCATGATTAACTTTTTAGTCAATAGTAACATGATAATTGTACATAGACTATGGATTGCCGGGTGATGCCGTCGCTGTCCATTGCCCAATAATGAGTTGTCAGACATACAGGGTACGGTAACCTACAGTTCTTAGGCAAGCCCATTAATTAACCTACAACCAAATCTATTATTTTGTATTTATTTTTAATAACTATGCAATCATACAAAATTTTCTAATTTTTTTCAAAGTTTTTAGGGAATATTAAGTTGCATTTTTCTACCCCATCATTTTCAACATTTATTTTCCCTTTTTTCATAAAATTCTCATTCAATGTGAAACGACTTGGTGATCTACTGCCAGCCATGTTATAGCCAGGAAATATTATGGAAGAACCTTTGATAATCCAGATATATCTCGGTGAAGAGCTTCAAATTGATTGGCATATTTCATCTCCAAGATTGCTCACATTTCAAGACGTGTTAGATGCTATTGCCCAGGTACTGGTACTTAATTGATGGAATGAATATATAATTGTCATTGTCCCAAACAAAGTTATAAAAGTGGGGTAATTATTCTATATTATAGAACACAGGTCGATGTCAGTTTGTGAAATTCTTTTAAAAATAACTTTATACTTATAATATCAAGAATGGAAAATTTTGTTAAATATTTGTAAAATAAAAAATGTTTTTGAAAGGTTAACTTTTATCATATACACAGTACGTACCATAGAAATTCGGTGACTACATAGGATAGGATATTCATGTTTATCCCCCTGAATGGGAAAACACATGGGGTTAACACATGGGCAATCGTCAAATCACCTCGCGCCCACTGTCGGGTTATTGGAGATATTGCAGTGTGTTATGTATGATTCGCACGTTCCTTCAATTTAGTATAAAATCCATTAATCCGCTGGGTATAGGCAATGTTCGTTAAGTTCCTTGCCCAAGGACACAGACTTGCTAGCGACCAGTTTCGTACCTGAAGGGCGACACACTTAACCACTAAACTAACCTCTCGAACATACTTCCTGGCCTTTATCTTTATAAAATTTTAGGCAAGTGATGATAAGCTTTTGGCGACATACTTTGAATACAAGGATGAGGATGGTGATAGAATCACGGTGAAGTCAGATGAAGAGCTTCACGCCATGATCAATTTTCACATGACACCTACGTACAACCATGGTGGGGCTTTTGTGTGCGAGGGGAACGGCGTGCCCAACTTGCCCAGTTTGATTGTTTATCCGAAAAACAATAAGTCTTCACGGATTAGGAACGTACATGACTTAAAAGTCTCAATTGCTCCAACTGCTTCTTCAAAACTGCTCTCAACGGATCCCGGAAGTGCAGAGCAAACCGAAATGCAACCTAACAACTCGTCTGTGCCTAATAATGTCAATAACTCACCGCAGCACAACCCCTCACAAACAGACACGTTCGAACTTGGTCAGATTGGAAATGATACCTTGCTGTTTTTGGAAACCATCGGCAATGGAAATAGTGGTGTGGTCCAAAGAGCTGTTCACAGACAGTCTGGGACGGTTACTGCTGTAAAGTCCATCACCCTCGATTTAACAGATGAAGAACAGAAAAGAATTCTTTTGGAGCTAAAAATCTTACGAAAGTGGGTTTTTGTTGTTTACACTAGTCATGGACACTAGAATGTACATTGTACCATACATAGTAGTGCTGTGCCGATCAGGTTTTTAATGTGCGGATTTTTATGTGTTTTTTATGTTTAGGTGTTTTATGTCCCGCTGTGCCGATCAGGTTTTTCTATGTATTACATAAACAGAGATACATCATATTTTCATTTCAGGTGCAATGGATCACCATTTATTATATCATTCTATGGTGCTTATTTTGATGAGAACCGAGTTCTATTATGCACAGAGTTTATGGATGGTGGCTCACTGGATAAATATGGAGCTGTACCTGAGCCTGTGCTAGGACATGTGGCAAGGTAAATCCTATTTCTATGCTTGCAAATCACAAATAAACCTTTACTGTGGATTTTCCCGGACATCATAATATGATCGAATAACAATCCGTTTTTCTATTTTATTAGATAACATTCTAAAATACGATCCTAGCCACAATGCCACTTTCGTCTGCAATATAAATGTTAATATATTATATATATACCTTTTTAGACTACTGCTACAATATACTAGTTGTGTAATTTGATTAACTAATGCTGTGTATTGTGTACCTAATCATACATAGCGTGAATATTTTTTATTTTTCAGTGCAATTTCATTTGGTTTGAAGCATTTATGGAGTTTACGGATTATGCATCGTGATGTAAAACCGTCCAACGTCCTTGTAAACTCTTCCGGCCAAATCAAACTTTGCGATTTTGGAGTCAGCACACAGCTGGTCGACTCAATAGCAAGGACGTACGTTGGTACAAACGCATACATGGCACCAGAACGAGTGGTAGGGCGAGATTACACCATATATTCCGACGTTTGGAGCTTCGGTCTTTCCTTATGCGAGCTTGCTGTAGGGAATTTCCCCTACCCGCAACTGGCTGCCAAAATAGCAGGTTTGTTCAGATAATTCAATAATTTAACATTTTAAATGTGACACAGTTTTGTTCCTACTAATTTAATTATGTCTATGTCTGGACAGACATAACGTATATACAGGTATGTATTTTTATCCTCAACATTTTGTCCAAAAAAATATAACCGGACTATAGGTATGATTAATGAAATCAGCTTTGATTTTTTTACGCATTAAGAACTTTCCTTAATGTTGGTATAAAGAGTATGTATAGAGAATACTCAAACACTAATCCGGTTTGTTTGTGGTTCCTGGTACATGCAGTTGCAGTAAATAAAAATAAATCAATTCTGAAAACTATGCTGATGTAATTGTCATCATTGTGCTTTGTTATGCTACCCTTCTTCAGAAGAATTAAAGGGAACTTATAACTATTACAATTTATTAAAAAACTCTGCCATTGTATGTTGCTCTATTATAATGTTTAATTAACAGATTTAATTTTTTTGCCGTTTTAGTGAATCATAATTTCGAATTGACAGAAAAATTTATTTAACTCTTATTAAACTTTTAGTACATTTTGCTGTAATCATTAACAAATCGGCTATTATGCTAATGTTTATCTAATTCTTCGAGTTGGTTTTTAACAGTTTTTTGGCCAGGTTCGAAGGGTGTTGTGCCAATGGAAATAATGCAGTGCATTGTCAATGACGACCCACCGCGCTTGCCACCCGGACATTTTTCCCGCGACCTTGTGGACTTTGTCATCTGCTGCTTGCAGAAGGAAGCAGACAGACGGCTGCTGCCGGAACAACTATGTAACCACAAGCTAGTGGCCGCTACTTGCCAGTTACCACTCGCTCAAAGACTGGGCACTGTCTCAGAATGGATTAAACATGCACTTGGTCATAGAAGGTGAAAATCAACTACAACACTCGAAACCTGCTGGTCCAGGTTCCAAATCAATTAATGATAATTTATGTTCGCAGTTTTGTATTCTGATTAAGGTACTCTAAATTCCAATAAAGTGTGAATGTACAAAATTAATATATTAACTTTGATGAATAGACCAAACCTTTGTTGGTGTAATTGAGAGATTTAATACCATATCCCGAGCACACTTTGATTTTTATACGAAGGTGTTTTTTTCGCAACGATTTGGTGTGCCTTCCCATGATCTCTCATACCAGCCTATGATATTTCAACTATGCCCTGTACTTTCATGCAATAAGTTCAACTTACAATGATGTATATTTTGTGATGCCAAATGTGTAGAACCGGTACTGTAGATTTTATCGTGGTACTCGATTCAGTGCATGAAATGCTTTTACCGATTGTTTATTCCTTTTTGTTGTATTTATTTGTATCTGTATTTAATAATTTCTATTGACATAGTTTTGGTTTACTTTCTTAACTTACCAGGAAGCTTTCAGATGCATTAATGTTATTCGGTTTCACATGGTTTTTTCCTGTAATTAGCAAATTTATCATGACCAATTAGACAATGTAGTTATAATTTTCAAAACAAAGAGTGCAATTTGTCCGGCCGGTTAGTCTGGCGGTTAAGTTTCGCCGTTCAACCAAAAGGTTTTAGGTGCAAAACTGGTCGCTAGCTACTCGGTTGTGTCCTTGGGCAAGGCATTTTACGGACATTGCCTTAACCATTCACAGGAATAAACATAAATATCCTATCCTAATCCATCCATCTGTAATTTATAAAATATAAATAATATAAATCCAATCCCTGTATCACTCTTAGTTCGAACTTAGTGGGGCTAGCATAATTGTTTGTTTTCTTATTGCGTCGATGATAGTTGATTAAATTTTTCTAATTTTGATTTGTAGATAAAATGGTGATATCTTTTAGGGGTCGGAAATTTACAGCCCGTCCAGCAATACTGTCTGGCTCCCATCCCCCTTTATAAATTGTACTAATTATACAAACTACCTGCAATGATTTGAATGACCTACTTGTAATACGCATATTTGGTGATTTTGTTATAAGAACTAAATAACCTGATAGAAAATTCTTAAATTATCCAACTTTAACAACATAATAAAAAGTAGAGGAAACTTCATTGTTAGTGGAAAATTATTACTATCTATTTAGACATTGCAGAATTTTATTTTGGCCAACGCCTAGTAAAAGATAGCCGACTTGTGCTTTAAATAGGCATTTGTTTAATTTTTAATAAATTTTATTTATATTTTGAGTTTAATCGCCATATCTTTTATTATTAAATTCCAAATAACTTATCTTTTAAAGTAATCCCTATAAATGCGCATTTAGTCTATGCATTGCACTTGCATTTGTGATTACAGATGATTCTACACAGCATTTCAATTTTTAAAATCGAGAAATCTTTTTGTATCACTTTTGTATGTTTCCTTTACAGACTTAGGCATTATTTTATAACCACTAGTGTAACAATGCCTGATAAAGCTCAAGTAATACTCTTAGCACATGCGAATGTAACACTGTATGCGCTGTGTTTCTGGATTCAAATTGGAACTTTACCAGTAAGTTGCATGGTACACTAGAGAATGATTTCATGTAACTGTATCCATTTTTCTTTATATTTTTTTAAATGTCTCATGCCTAGGAGCCATTTATACTGAGACTTTCAACAACAAGTTTTTTGTGCTTAAGTATAAAGAATATTTTCTACTAAAAATAACCAGAATAGGCTAGGCTATACAATATAAATAACCTTTGAAACAGTGCAATGTAAAACAACAATAATTTTGCCCTACTATAATTATATTTATATAACTTGTAACGACAGGTTAGTCTGGCGGTTAGTGCAAAGCTTTTCAACCGAAAGGTTGCAGGTTCTGAACTGGTCGCTAGCTAGTCGGTTGTGTCCTTGGGCAAGGTACATAACGGACATTGCCTGAACCCAGCAGATTAATGGCGATTGCTCGAGTGTTAACCCCCTTGGTTTGACCATTCACGGGGATAAACCTGAATCTCCTATACTAATATATGCTTTAAATTTAAACATTTTTGGGGTGTTCTTTATGTTTCTACAGTCAATCATTGCACTTTATATTTCAGTACTTAACACAAAAGTTTGATGTTGACCCAGTCACCTTTGGGAACCTTCAAACAACATTTGCGGTTGTTCAGTTGATGGGAGGCCCAATATTTGGTCGGCAAGTAGTAACTTTGAATTTTATATTTTATCATTTATTTCCTACATGATAGCATATCAGCCATCAGTTAAAATTTAGTAGGATCGAGACCAGTTGGTAGCTCATTGGCTTTGACCTTACCTGAACCCAGGGTTTAATGGGTTGAAAAACCGTGGCAATGTCTTAATTAAAGGTCACTGCAATAGCTTTATTAACCTAACAGTGGACAAGAGATAACTGATGATAGCTGCCGTTTTAACCTGAGTTTTTCAGGTGTAATAATGAGACCTATAAGCAATACTTCCCGAAAATTAATACAACAGTGCCAAAGCGTCTGAACAATTTAATCATAACATATTTTTTTCGTGATAACAAATTGATTGTTGTAATGGTAAAACAGTTTGACCAAAGTTAGTGTTTTGTTGGAGTTTACTTTTAAGTAACAAAACTTAATTGTTTATAAACCATTTTAAAAAATAGTTCCTACACTAACACAGATGACCGTATTTTAAATAGCCTACCCATTTTATAATTAATCACTTTGTTTTTAAAGGTTTGGGGATTTATTCGGATGTAGGTATGCCCTGGCATTAGCATTCTCTTCTGCATTTCTAAGCTATTTCCTACTGGGTGTTGCGAATACTGTGTTCATTATTTTCCTGTCTCGTCTTCCATCTGTCTTCATGCATGCAATGCAAGGTTGGTAAAAAAGTTGTTTCACAAAAATGGAATATCCATTTTGTTATTGCAAGTAGGATAGAATAGGATATTGTTTTTGCAAGTACCTTATTTAAGACTATGTAGTGTGAAAACATTTTGTTAGGGTAGCCTATTTGTATAAGTAATCAGACAATTGCCTGTGTGATAACGAATCCTGTGTTTTTTCATTCATATGGATGAAAAAGATAGGTCCCATATTAAGTCCGACCGGTTAGTCTGTCGGTTTAGTGCGTCGCCTTTTAATCAAAAGTTTGCAGGTGCGAAACTCGTCGCTAGCTAGCCGGTTATGTTCTTGGGCAAGGCACTTAACGGACATTGCCTGAACCCAGTTGATTAAGCGAGGTGATCTGACTGCCCGTGTGTTAACCCCTTGTTTTATCCATTTAGGGGATAAACATGATTATCCTATCCTATCCATATAAGCTCTAACATGGCATTGGTTAAAATTATTATAATACAAAGGAATTTTCTTCTCTAGGAGCACAGATGATTATAACTGATCTGACAGAACCATTAGAGCGCCCGGACAAGCTGGGAAAGCTTGGACTTTCATACGCGATAGGTATGGTGTTGGGACCAGTTATTGGCGGATGGTGCACGACATACGCAAGTGAACAGGTGGCAGCCTTTGTAGCAGCATCCGGTTCTCTTCTAAGCATCGCCGTTGTACTGCTGTTCATTCCCTCAAACACGAAGGGATTTATTATAAAGGGAAATGGAGATGATAAGGTATTCATGGTTTGTTTTGCACCCTTTATTTTTCCACGCTACAATTTTTTGGCGGGAAAAACAATAAATTACTTTTTATTGTACTACCACTAGAAATTCATGCAAATACTAGTGACGTGCTGCTTATGATAGCTTTAAACTGTATTTAGTTGCTAGCTATTGTGTTTTTTGTTGGAAGTCCTATTCGCCTATATATATAGTGTGCATTAACATGTGTAATAGGTATGTTAATATGTGCCATACTTATATTAATTTACTTTGTAATAAGAAGTCGATCATAAAGTATTCAATTTATAACGTTATTTCAGGGGAACCACCTAATATTTGCTTTACCATACTGAGTGCATCTTCGTACACAACACATCTTTTTTTCAGGAAGTTACCAAAAAATCGAAAAAATTACTTGATCTGAATCTCTTTACTGTCCTTATATGGAGAAATCCAGCTGCAAGGAAACTTTTATTTGTCAAAATGTTATCTGGTCTTCCAGTCGGCGTGTTACATGGAATGTTTAGCATGATAGCACTTAACCATTTCCATCTAACTGCTGAACAAAATGGTTATGTATTGTCATATGCTGGTGTTTTATCCATAGTGAGTAATGACTATGATATTGATTTTATATGTTATATACAACTGTTATGTCAATGTGTGTATAGATATTTATTATTAGTACAGACCCTGTTAATATGCAATTCATGGATGGATATGGATATTCATGTTTGTCCTCTGAATGGAAAAATCAAGGGGGTTAACACACGGGCAATCGTCATATCCCCTCGCGCCCACCGTCGGATTACCAGAGCTATTGCAGTGTGTTATGTATGATTTACATGTTCCTTCAATTTAGTAGAACCCATTAAGCCTCTGGATTCAGGCAATCTCCTTGCCCAAGGACACCACCGACTAGCTAGCGACCAGTTTCGACCTGCGGCCTTTCGATTGAAAAGCGACACACTTAACCACTAAACTCATCTGTCGGACAATGGCTAATTAACACCACAAGTTTTTTTGGTTAATTCTGCACTGCAAATAAAAACCAATTTTATAATATTAGTTTCAACAAACGCCAAGGTTTTTTGCTTGAAATGGCTTTTTTGTGAAGCACTTTGACATTTTTTGCAGATATCACAAGGTTTCATAATTGGAAGGCTGACAAAGAGTGGTCATAATGAATGGACGCTTATTAATGGTTGTATTCTTGTGCTTTGTATTTCCAATGCGCTCATGGCATTACTGGTATCTGACATCATTAGTTTTTGCATATCTCTCATTCCAATGGTCGCTGCAGGAGCAGTGTTCTCTACAGTAATTCAAGCTATGCTTACTAAAACTGTACAGCCAGAAGATACAGGTATGCTATAAATACGCATTTAATTTATTCAGCCATTTAGTCTTTAATGCTACCTTATCAGACTGTTGAATAAAAGGTAGTGTTATCAAAACCTGTGCCAGCTGTTTGGTTGTGTTCTTTGACAAGGCACTTCGCAGCCATTGTCCAAATAGTGATTTAATTGGTTCAATTAAATATCTTGCAATATCCTATCATATTTAACCCTTTAAAATAGCTAAGTCAACTAAACTTAGGGAATTACGAAAGCACAGTTGTGTTGTTGTTTTATATCTATTTTAATATAGATTATCCCTTTCACCATAATAGAAATTACACCTTCATTTTTCATCATATTCAATACTGTGTGTAAACCTACACAACACACTGTACAATTTTTAGGAAATAAACGTGGTTGTATGTTTACATAAACGACATATTCAAACAAAACTTATTTCTGCAGGTTCTATGCTTGGTGTGAGCATGGCAGTTCACTCTCTGATACGCAGTGTTTCACCGACAATAGGTGGATTCCTATTCCAATATTATGGTTTTTGGTCATTTGGTGCAATAGGTTTTATATGTAATGCTATGTTACTTGTTTATCTACTGACAAGGTGATAAAAAACAATGATTTTATTTGCACTTACTGCTTGAACGTTTGTCATAAGTTAACTTTAGGTTTTAATTTTAGTCCTTTTCTAAGTGCACATTATAGTTCATGTAAAAATTCATAAATTTATTTTATCATGTACAGATACAAAGTAATATGCAACAAAATATTATGGCATTAAAATGCAATATCTTGTAATCTTGGCCTTGTGTATTTCTTTCATTTTTCCAAGATGCCGTAAAATTAAAAAAATACTATCCTTGGTCTTTCGTTTTAACTTGAGTGTCCGAGCATATCGCTGTACATCATCGTCAGTGAAAAAGGTTGAATGGCAAGTACCTGGGCATTTTGAGAGACAATTTTTTAAAGATATTAACACAGTAAATTACTATAGTTTCCACAAATCTAGTTGAAGTACCTTTGACTTCTTTTGCTTGTTCAAGATACACTGCTCTGTGTTTGTTTTCCTTCAGTGATAAACCTTTTCTTGGTTTATTGAGTAAAGTGTACTTTTCGTGAAGTATATGATTGATTTCCCCTATTCCTGATGCCACTTGCTCAATGGTTAAGTGACTTCTGATGTACCTTCATGTAAAATTGTGGAAACGTCAACATTGTCAAGTACTCTACCATTGAGAAATATTAAAATTACAGCAAGCACTGATACAAATTACACATTGCAATAGCTTAGGTAACTTGAATATTTTGGTTTGAAATATGTTACTTAAAACAGTGAAGTGAAAGAAGGTAAAAAAGTACTTTGGCACAGATCCAAACTCTTCGGACGTCAGTTTGTTTAGTTGTGGAATTGCATGTTTTAATCTTGGAGCTGGTTTAACATTTTCTTTGTTTCCAGCTGAAAATAACAAAAATGAATTTAGAAACACGAGTACAATTATCCCATATAGCATCTATACATCAAATAACCTACATTTGTGATCGTTTTCAGTTGGTGAGTGCACTGATTGTGCAACACTGTTCTTTAGGGCAAAAATCATCATCTCATCCGCTTCTTCTTCTACAAGTTTCAACTTTTTACAATTTTCCTGTATGGTACACACAAGATATTGGTTAGTCTTTAAGTTAATCAACTGAGTGATTTTTAATGATATATAACATTACCTTCATACTTTCCAAATCTTGTTTTGCCTTCTTGACAGATAGTTTCATTACTCGGACATGATTTTTCATTTCAATGACATCATCGTATATTTGCGAAAACGTCTTTGGACCATCAGAATTACTCAGAGCATCACGGATCTCCAATCCACACTCGACACGACTAAGCAGGTTTTCAAAACTTGAAACCAACAAATTTATTTCATTTTCCATTGTTTTGTCTGGTAGTAAAAATGGAATACACGAACCTAAGCGACTAAAAAATGAAAATATAATAATTTTCAATGCCCAAATATTTTTAATACTTTATATATCGTGTTTACAGTGTAACACTTAACAAGAATCTTTTATAAATATTTAGGAAACCGGGCCAACACTTATAAAGCTGTTGTTATAAATGTTCAATGTTGCGTGAAACGCTTCCCGCCGTATTTTGATTACGTCAGTGTTTCCGATGACAGTTATCTTATTCCAGTGTTTGTGTTGATTCAGACTGACACAAGCCACACAAATATGAAACGTGGATATAATTAAAAAAATACTATTCTTTTTTAATAGATCAGGATTTACAATTTTTGGATGATATTTTGGTGAGGTTGTTTTCGATTATTGGTATCTTTGGTATGATAGGTCGGTTTATGATTTCTATTGATAGGCATTGATTATGATTTCTATTGTCTATGACATCACGTTTGATATTCTTTACGTTAAAAAGATGGATAATGTAGCGGAGGTTGATGTGTTTTCACAATTACATTTATGAAGGTGTTAGTGTACAGTACGATAAGTTACGCAAAAACTAAGCAATGTTTTTTTTTAAAAACGTAAATATTCTTTTTTATACAGTAGTAACAGTAATTTTGACCCCGGCCCTTACGTAATAGTCATAAACTCATAATATTCATTTTAGTAAGCAGTTTTTCTCTTTCCCGATTTTTAATTTTGTCCACGAATTATACGCCGTAGCTGTCTAATACTAAATGGCCTTGCATATCGGATACCGGTACTGGATATTGCGGTAGCCTGTGGGTTATTTATTTATGTTTTTGCAGATGAAAATTATCGATTTTAAATATCGGTATCGTTTATACTGAACGTTAAAATTTTTCTTTTAAGTAATTACCCCTGCACCCAAGTATGCCCAAAAAGTTATCTCCGGAAAAAGTCGTGGTCTGTACTGCCATTCGCCAGGAGCCCAGGAGGTGTATGGAGAGAAACCACTGTACACCTATTATTGTTTATGTGGACAAATGGTGCTTATTCTGGACTGTGTACTGGAAAGATTGCCACTTCGAAGGCGTGATAAAGCCCGCGTAATTGATAAAAGCAAACATGCTCACCGAACAAGCAATACTGAACCTGCAGAAACTGTTTATATTAAGTGGAAAGAAGGAGTTGAACTGCAATACCGAGAAAACTGCAAGCGGTGTAGCTTGCCTGTATACTACAGGCACAAAGAGGATGAAAAAAATGTTCGGTTCATTTTTAAAGGTGCTTTAGTTGCTGAAAGCGAAAGTACATTTAAAACTAACGTCTACAAACAGATGGACAAGCCTAAAGAAATTAAACTTGTAAAGCACACGAAAAATATGGGCAAATTCAGCTCAGTTACAGTGTCAACAATGGACGAGGATGAAGATGCACTGGAAGCGAGAGAGATCGCAGATAGTTACGCTGCGAATGCTAAAGTGATCGAGAAACAGCTGGAGCGAAAAGGGATGACAGTAAAGAGGAAGACAGTGATGGGTGCTCCCGATGATGTGAGAGTGAAGAAGAGCAAAGGAACGCTCATTGATAACTGAAAGGCGGATGAGAAATGTTCGGATCAAATTTTAAAAATATACACAATTCGAACACATTCGTAGGGTTATATACGATTCAATTAAAATGCGAGGTTGGGACAATGGATCAGAGCTGGTGCGATCCATGAAGCTGGAGCGTCCGATCAACTCATGAAGTGACAGATGAGAATTGATCTACTTAATATATAAGTCATTTGTGAAGCTGTGATGTAGTTATTATTCATTAAATTTGATTTTTTTGCTGTTTTAAAATTCCATTAAAAATACAGTAGTTTTGTAATATGTAGCTGGGTTGAAAATATTACAAATAATATTATAAACTTATATTGAAAATTTTATCCAAAAATTCATATTAAAAACCTGAACTTGATGTTTTTAGGACAAAGAAACTACAGTCAGTAAGTAAACTTTATAATTCTGCTGTGAAACAATGGTTAGGGGAGACCGTATGAGGATCCATAATGTCCCGTACATCAATCCAATGCTGATGCAACACAACCTAGCAACTGCTGAGTACTGCCGCACATCTGTTTCTGCTCTCGGGGGTGTCACCGCTGGTATCCTGGGACTAACTGGCTGGTACGGATTTGCCTTTTACGTCATATGTGCACTTTCACTCTTCACCGGACTTGTGATTAAGGCTGGAGGCAAAAAATCGGACTCTAGAAGATATTTCATGACAAGGAAACAGCTGCTTTTTAGTGGACAAATCGGAGCTTTGTTTACATACATATTATTTTGGACATTTTTGTATGGAATGGTACATGTTTATTAATATTTCAAAAGTTGCAATACAGTTTAAAGAAATTCTGGAATTAAAATGAGCATTTAAGACATGTCATTGCCAATTTCTATGTTTTGTCTCATATTCATTTGTGTTTTGGAAAATGATGTCTGCTCCTGTACATTATTTGGTACCATTTCCAGTAGCTGATTATTTTAATACATGTGGTTTGTGTAAACACACAAAAATAATTTTCATGAACAGTTAGTACTATCATTTATCATTTGCAATATTGTTAAACAAATTGTAAAGCTCTTTTTCAATTAAAAATGTCTGTTGTTTTGTGATTTCTGGTACCTAAAAAGATTAGCCTACTATTTTGAAGTGTTAGTATAGATTAAGTGCCGGTATATTTTATATATACCGGAAGCAAATTTGCATCCAAAACTTTTTGTGTTTATTAATGCATTAGCTAGGCAAGTTTATGTTGTAATTTATGTCAAATAAAACCATTAATGGATAATTTGTTTGTAATATTTAATCTTAAAATACACTTAACTGTTATACTGATCCGTGCACTCACATATAACTCGCTTCAATATATAGCTCTGTCTCTGTGTAGTCAGTTTTCCTATTGCAATATTTCTAGTGATTTTATTAGTCTGTTCTTATTGCCGCTGATAACGGGTGAAAACTGCTTTACTAAAACTTCTGAAACAAATTTTAACCCTGCCTTAAACACTAATCTCAACCCCAGAACTAACCTCCAACCCCATGTTTAAAACTAACCCCTAATATTCATTTTAATGTGCAGTTTCCCGCCTTCCTACTTTCTCTCCTTTTTAGTTTTACCCCTGATAACGCATTATTACACAACAGTCTCTTTAACTCTCTTAGAAATTTATTTTCAGTTATCTAATTGCAATACAAATTACTGAACTACCAAAATAAAAAGCACACACGAGTTCTTTGTATAAATAACTTTGCTTATTTCATGCAAACCATTCATCTAATTCCAAACTTAATTTGTTTTATCCCATAATTGTTTATAAAAGAATGTTGACTACCAATCAATCATAGGAACATTTAAAATAAAACAATAGAATAGCTTTGTAGTCACAATGTTACGCATTCAAAATCATCCACTGCAATTTCCCTATTAGCCTGGATACTAGGGACACCTACATCCTTTCAGTATAAATGCAAATTTAAAATAAAAAAAATTCTATTTAATACACAAAGCAAAGTAATTTCAATTTACGCTTTTTGGTGCGAAAAACAAATAATTCACAGTGGTCTAAAGCCATCTTGGAGATATATAAAAATCATCGTATAAATAATGCACTAAGAAAACACACATGATATATAGCACTCAAACCACACAAATGCACTCTTTTAAATATACATGATTACAATAATAAAATGCTTCTTAGCAGCAAAAATTAGAAGTGGGTTTTGACGGATAATGTGACATCCTATGTGGTAAAAGAGGTGTCCTGAAACAATGCAGAAAAAGGTCCGGATCGAAAATCAATCTTCCTGATCTGAGTTGACATCCCATGCTACACTGCCTGGTGGATTGCTTGCCAGAGCAGGTGGACCAAATGGATCGATGTCAGTGAACTTGGGATCGTACTGTGTCTTTGTCACTCTGATCTCTGTTGCCTGGGGACCACACTGTTTCCGAACTCGTGCCCAGTTCGCTTTCATTTCGATACTACTTTGTTTCGCTGCATAATGGATGGGTTATTAACTGAAGATGGTTATCAGTTTTATAGAATAAATAGAAACCAAAGATAAATTTACAACCAACAACAATTCTTATGCAAGGAAAATGTGAAGAATTGTGGTAATTCATCAATAGCATTGTAGTTTTAATGAGGTCACTGTAGCTACATAGGATAGGATATTCATGTTTTTTCCCATGAATGGGAAAACCAAGGGGGTTGACTTGCCCAACGACACGACCGACTAGTTTCGAACCTACAACCTTTCGACTGAAAGGCGACGCACTAACCGGTACTTAAATTTCACTGAAAAAAATGTGAAAAATCCTGGCGATATATTAATAGCCTTGCTGTTATAGTTTTTATAACACTAAATAAGGTCATTGTGGCCACCTGAATTACACAGCATAATTTGACCATGTCAATACTCACGTCGGCCTTTCAGGGAATCCCCCATTGTGATACAAAGCAACGAGTCCCGTTCCACTTCATCGAAGGTGATTATTTTCTTTCTGTTCTCGTTGTAGAGTGTTCGAGCTGGCCGGTGGAGTCCTAATCTTTCCGTGGCATCTGCCAATATCTCCGAGAGCGTCTCACCCCACACGTACACTGATTTGCTTGGTGGGTTTCCGTTTAGATAAACCATCACACGTTTCTGGAGTAAATTAAGGAAAAAAATTACAGTGATATGGATCTCTTGATTATTTGCTTTTTTGGCTCTTTTTTAAATTGCATAAAAAATACAGTAGTTTCGTAATTCCCGTTTAGATAAACCATTATAGTTTCTGGAGTAAATTAGGTAAAAAATGAGAGTAATATGGATCACTTATAAAATATTGTTAAAATGAATTGGGAAATAAAATTAGTATATTAGGGTCAAAAATAAACTGATGTACATTGTACCAGTAAAAATTCAGAATTAGGAAACAAAAAATAAAAATGTGAAATAAAATAGAAAAAAAAAATGTTTGCTTATAAGTAATGTAATGTTAATAACTAACATACTCTTAAATTCGAAGCCAATATTATTTTGATTGGTAATAAAAAAAACTTACCCTGTTAGGTTGTTTATAGAGGTCCTTATTCATGTCAATACCCCTGGTTCTATGTGGTGCATGGAATGGCCGGGATTCTGCAATTTTCTCCTCAAGTCTGTGCACTTTCTCCAACCGTGTAGTCTGCAGATTAAAGTTTGGTTGAGCATCTTGAAGTTACCACAACTTTAAATTGAAGAAAAAATCACCCGAACTAAAAACTATTAATCCGACCGGTTAGTCTGATGGTTTGGTGTGAAGCCTTTCAACCGAAAGGTTGTAGGTTTTAAACTGGTAGCTAGCGAGTCGGTTGTGTCCTTGGGTAAGGCACTTAACAGACATTGGCTGAAACCAGCGAAGTAATGGGTTCTACTAAATTAAAGAAACGTGTCTATCATATACAACACACTGAAATAGCTTTGGTAACCAGACAGTGGGCGCGAGGTGATCTGACGATTGCCCGTGTGTTAACCCCCTCGGTTTTCCCCATTTACGAGGGATAAACATGAATATTCTATCCTTAATTGAAGAAAAAATAACAACTATTTTAAGTTTTTTTAATGCAAATTTTTAAAGGAGTTTTTGATTTTCAATAATGGGGTATGAGATTAAAAATTGCTTTACCTCCTCTCTGGTAGTTTCCATCCACCCACCATCCAAAAGAATAGGTTGTTGCGGACTTTTGGTGGATTTCAGTTCGGGTGGACACATTTCCTTGTATCTGCGTCCTGTTCAATGCATACAATTAGTTTGTAAAGTCAACTCATTTTTCAGTAACTATAAAATGGTTGACAATTTATCTTTAGGAAAGATAGAAGTATTCACAGACACAGGTTTACTCAAATTACCTTATAATAGGCAGATACAATGCGACCAATACAGTGCCTGTAGCTATCCCAGTGTTTGGATTTTGTTATAGAGCACACTTATTAGTACAAACCAAATGAACTTAAACCAATCTTTTGAACAGCAACTTGATTATTTTGCGAATTCATATAACATAGTTTAGTTAATTTTTTGTTTTTACGATGAAAACATGAAGCAGGACCTTTGATAAACATTTGAAAATGGGAAAAAATGGCAAAACGACAGTCGTTAGAACACGTCTAAAACAGCAATAAATTTTTAAATTTCAGTATAATTAGATGTGGCCGCTAAAACCAACATGTTTTAAAATACACATCTTCACCTTGCATATGCCTCAGTACATGCTTCTCGGTGTCCAGCACAAAATTTCCAGAATTTCTGTTTTTCTGAAGCTTCATATTTTCCGCCAAAAGTTTTTCAGCTTTGGCTGGTGGAATGAAGTTCTCCCCACATGACACCCACACCTCAACAGGGTAGCGCAGAATCGTGGATATTGGGACTTCTTGCATTTCGTACCTGGAATAAAGTAGAATTTAGATTGGTGAACACTCATAAATACATTATATTTTTTTAAATACATGATGTTTGTTAATCCTGGGGTTGGAAAAGATTGTGAGATTTGAATTGAAAATAATTAACAGAATGTTTTTTATATTAGTTTAAATTTACTGATTTATTACCAAAAATACTTTTAAACAACTAGCAGGTAACCTTGCATTTCGTACCTGGATTAAAGTAGAATTTAGATTAGTGAACTTTCATGAATACATTATATTTTAATTGTATACAGTATACCATAATTTGTAATGTGTCTATTCACTGACGAGTTTTAACTACTGTAGTTTTGCCGTTTTATCCTGTCTCCTTAATTTGAAATAATTGTTCTATTCTTCTTTATTGTAACGAAGGAGAAAAAAAAAGAACTAAACTTTAAAAAAATGATTGTTAATCCTGGGGTGGAAAAACATTGTGAGTTTTGAATTAAAATGATTAACATATTTTTTTTAGTTTAAATTTACTGAATTATTACTAAAAATATCTTCAACAACGAGTAAGTCACTACAAAAAAAGTATCTTTGTCAAAGATACAACTAAATCACGAATGTAAATCTAATCATGAACAACTTACTCTTCAACTGACTTTGAATTATAAAGTTTTCCATGTGTGTACAGAAATAGAAGAAATGTAAACAATAAATATTGACGGCCAATTAGAACCAATATCAATTCCGTGCAATGGTGTTAATTTGACTTCAATATTTTTTGTAATAGTGCCTTTTAAAGGGGCCATGACATATAACTAATCATAAAAATAGTGTGGTCAAGCAAAGTTTTGTTTTAGCATTTTATAGTTTAATTCATACCTAAACTGAAATGTAGTTTTTTTCCTAAATCATGTTCACTTACTCTTCTGACTTTGAATTGCGTCTCAATTTAGCACTGACTGGACGCAATTTTTTCGATAAATCTGAAGCGGTTACTTTGACGTCTGTTTCAGCAGTCACATGATCGGGAGTTCCTTCATTTGAATTGCCACCTGAAGAATATTCTGGTTTATTGGTGTTAGTGGAAGAAAGGATTAAAAAGTTTGTTACATAAGCATTTAGGAGGAAGAGGATATTCATGTTTATCCTTGTGAATGGGAAAAACAAGGGGGTTAACACACGGGCAATCGTCAGATCACCTCGCGTCGGGTTACCGGGGCTATTGCAGTGTGTTGTATATGATAGACACATTCCTTTCCCAAGGACACAACCGACTAGCTAGCGACCAGTTTCGCACCTGCAACCTTTCGATTGAAAGCAACGCACTTAACCGCCAGACTAACCGGTCGGATTTAGACACCCTTTTACCATAACCAATACTATTTAAATAAACAATTTTGACTAAAGTAAGTGTAACAGTAAATAATACTGTTCTTTCACCAGTCTAGTGATTTTGGTCTAAAGGTATTTGATATAGCATATACTGAAATAGCACTGCGTCCAAAAAGATATAATCTTTTGTTTGAATCAAATTCAAAGAAATATATTTCATGTTTTACAAAAAAGGGTCTCCTGATTTATGGTCTACTTTGATATTTATAATCATTTTTATTTAAATCAGTCACTGTAGGATAAAGCAATTTGAAACATACAGTAGAAGGTGGTTTAAAGTGTTATATTCTATAAGTGTGATTTTATGGTAAATCATATGATGCATGTATATCTAATGTCTAGTGGAAGAAATTGTAAGGGAACCATAATATTGTAGCGAATCGTATAGTGGCAGTTTTTATTCTCCAGTCTCACATTCAACACAAACTTTTATACTGTGCGCCGCAACGGGAAAAGCGCCCACACGTCATCAAATTAAGGGCAATCAAGTAATGAACAAAAGGAATGCGAGGAACGTTACAATATCTTCATACACTAACCATCATCTGGTGTCACAGGATTCCCCTCTGGTTCTTCTCTTTCACTGAACTTCTCGTCAGAAATTCTGCTAAGTTCTTGTTGCTGTGTAAATAAAAATATTTTATCAGTTCATGGAATTTTCTCCCTGATTGCGGTTAGGAAAGGAGGATAGGATATTCATGTTTATCACCATGAGTGGGAAAACCAAGGGGGTTAACACACGGACAATCGTCAGATCACCTCGCGCCCACCATTGGGTTACTTGAGCTATTGCAGTGTATTGTATAATTGAGACATTCCTTCAATTTAGTAGAACCCATTAATCCACTAGGTTTAGACAATGTCCATTAAATGCCTTGCCCATGACACAATCGACTAGCGACCAGGATGTATCAGAGAAAACCAGGATGTATCAGAGGTGGCTAGCGACCAGGATGTATCAGAGAAATCCCATGTGTGAACCTGGCCTTGTCCACTATTATACACAGTTGTGGAAAAGTTCCTGGTTAGATGTTACTTGTTTCGAGTTAAAAACAATGGGTTTTAAAACATGGAAGTATCAGCATTATTTAAAAAAAACATTGAACTAGTTCTCAATACCCTGCATAGGGTCATCTTTATAAGGACAAAGCGTGTGGTATTTTCACAAGAATAAAAATCCTAGCTAAACCAACATTTTACACCCAAAATTAAGCTCAATATCATATTCTACATATAAACTATGTATAAACTGCAAAATTTCAACAAATGACCAAAAATAAAAGTAAAAAGAGTAAAGTGATAAGCAATCAAAAATAGCCCTAAACAACTACAGACAAATCCTTAACCAATCCACCTGATAACTATGAAAATTCTTGACAGCCCACTCGATAAGTTGTTCAATATGCAGAACATGCATTCCATCACTTGTGTACAATCTACGTGCTGCTGTGCCAAGTGACAGTCTCTGTGTGCACTGCTCTAGTATCTGTGCCAAAAAACAAGTTTAAACCTCAAGCGAGAAATTTAACTCAAAAATCCTAATGTTTATATATTGTTCGGTTAGTCTGGTGGTTTAGTGTGGCGCCTTTCAGCCAAAAGGTTGACGGTTCGAAACTGGTCGCTAGCTAGTCGGCTGTGTCCTTGGGCAAGGCACTTAACGCGACATTGCCGGATACCAATGGATTAATGGGTTCTACTAAATTAAAGAAACGTGTGTATCATATACAACACACTGCAATAGCTCCGGTAACCCGATGGTGGGCGCGAGGTGTAATCTGACGATTGCCCGTTCAAGTGCCTTAACCCGCTTAGCTTTTTACGCCATATTATGGGATACATATTTCACTAAAACATCCTATCCTATCACTGTAAGATCGAAAAACTGCACCATCAATGTTTATTGTTTTGCTGCTTTTACCATAATATCTTACCCCTGTGACAGTGGTGCCAACGATCAGTTCCCCTGCTTTGAGTCTACCTTCCCCATTACGTCTGGCTAGCAGTCTGCACGCTTGGCTGGTCGTGGCAGTCTGTATTTCACGATTGAGTAAGCGCAGACTGGTCTCCTGTCGAAGCTTGTCCAACTGCGAAACCCAGTGCTTGAGTGTGGTTTCAGCCTCATACGTTGACAAATCAACTTTGCCGTTCAAACAAGAGAAACTTCCACGTTGTTTCAAACCTGAAGTTGCAATAAAAGACCTTTAAATCATGCTATGCATTCATTAGGCAGGGATAATTGATCATATTCATTTTTATCTTGACCAAAAGGTTTGTCCGACAGGTTAGTCCAGTGGTTTAGTGCGACGCCTTTCAACCAAAAGGTTGCAGGTTCTAAACTGGTCGCTAGCTAAATGGTTGTGTCCTTGGGCAAGGCACAGACATTTGCCTGAACCCAGTGGATTATTGGGTTTACTAAATTAAAGGAATGTCTGTATCATATACATTATACAACATACTGCAATAGCTCTGGTAAGCCGACGATGGGCGCAAGGTGATTCGACGATTGCCTGTGTGATAACCCCCCTTGGTTTATCCATTCACGGAGATAAACATGAATATCTTTTTCTATCCTATCTATAAAAAGGGGAATGTTGAATCTTATGTAAATATATTACTGGAATACCTAATGCCCACAGGAGGCTTACTAGGTTAACCTCATGCCCACAACCTACCATTTTTCCTTGCATTCCCCATAGCGCAACTAAAAGACCAATTCTCAGGAGCTTTCGTCAGTTGGTATTGACCTCTAATAACCTTCGCGCATGAGCAGCAGACCATGACAGGGTTACTCGATCGTTCGGACAGCTTGTCAATAATGTAACCTTCCTGGTTAATCACCTCTTGTCCCACCACAGCATATGTGCATACCGAGACCTGAGAAAAAGGTGGTTTAGTGCGACGCCTTTTAAACGAAAGGTTTTAGGTTCTAAAAGGTTGTGTCCTTGGGCAAGGCACTTAACGGACATTGCCTGAACCCAGAGGATTAAAGGGTTCTACCAAATTGAAGCACTGTGTCAATCATACACAACACACTGCAATAACTTCGGTAACAGACGGTGTGCGAGGTGATCTGACGATTGCCCGTGTGTTAACCCACTTGTTTTTCCCATTCATGGGGATAAACATAAATTTCCTATCTTATTCCATCTAAATCCAAGGTGAAAAAATGTTAGAGGAATTGCACGTGCGATTCCTTGAGATATTTAAATGCTTTAAAGAATGTTCTTCAAGCTTTAATCGAGAAACAGTTAATTGGATGAGACTGGATCATAGCAACATGTAAGCTGTCATGTCAAACTAAACCATCATAGAACTTTAAAGGCTTCAGTGAGGATTGAACATTATACCATTCTGTTTTTATCACAATTTCTTAAGGTCAGATTAAAATGTATTAGTTTCTGGAACAAAATAGACTGCCGATGATTAAATATTTTAAGATAAGTGTATATTAAAAAAATCAATTTAGCATCACATCTTGGCATTGCTAGCTAATTACATTAGTCGTTACTCATTTGTACTGAAGTGAAAACAAGTTAATTATCTATCATACATGGTTTGCCGCTGTGATCTCTTTGTCCATTGTATTTGACTTGAAGGGTTCGAGGAAATTGAACACGGGGTCCCACAACCACTGTTGGTGAGCTCGTCCGTACTTGCCTTTTCTGGGGTTGGGAGTTATAATTTATCAGAACTTTCCCATAGATAAGAATGAGAGGTTTTTAGACAGGTCATAACATTTTTATTTTCCAAATTTTATATTCAAGTTTTCCAAATTTTATATTCAAAAATATATTTATTTATATTTAATATCTTTGTCTATTCTATCATACAGTGTCTTTAAAATCTTATTAGTACTATTTCCAGTTTTGCCAGATCCATTGTCGTTTTACTCATGTTTCTTTTATGGAAATTTCTAGCTGCATTAAAATTACTGCAATTTTTTTGTACACAGCACACTGTAAATGCTCCAATACTGGTCAATGCTTTCTAACATGTAATATTGTGACGACTGCCCTTATTTCAATGCATCTTGCATTTTCACATTGCAGTTATAAACTTGTGCATCTGGTGCTACATGATTGTAATCATACTGCTAGAAATAAACTATATTATTTTAGCAGTTCTCTTAACAACATGGGTAGGATCTGTGAATCAATATTTCGTATATTACCCTCTGTATCTACAAGGATATTTGAGCTTATTAAATTTCTACAAACTTACTTGAGATATTGTAAAGAGATTGAGCAACCGTTGTAAGTCAGCGATTCTTCGGTGCCAGGTTTATAATACGGCATCACAACACCGAGCACTAACTGATGACTGCAGGCTAATCTGATGTAACCATCAACTAACTCCCAACGCTGGACTGTGGAATAATAACAACAGATTACCCCAGTTATCTTGAGACTCTTTATGAAATGGGCAACAGAGTAGTTAAGTACCCTACTCATTGATTGTAAACTGGATATTATAGATATTACCACCATTTAAGTCGTGAAATATTACCACCATTTAAGTCGTGAAATATTACCACCATTTAAGTCGTGAAATATTACCACCATTTAAGTCGTGAAATATTACCACCATTTAAGTCGTGAAATATTGCCACCATTTAAGTCGTGAAATATTACCACCATTTAAGTCGTGAAATATTACCACCATTTAAGTCGTGAAATATTACCACCATTTAAGTCGTGAAATATTACCACCATTTAAGTCGTGAAATATTACCACCATTTAAGTCGTGAAATATTACCACCATTTAAGTCGTAAAATATTACCACCATTTAAGTCGTGAAATATTACCACCATTTAAGTCGTGAAATATAACCACCATTTATTCGAGTCATTAATGTGCGGCCGTATTGCTCTACAAGTGACTTAGCAGATGTTGCTGCCATCTGATGGATTAAAAACATTGGAACTACAATAATACCTAAACACACATAACTACTAAGATAGGATAGGTTATTCATGTATATCTCTGTGAATGGAAAAACCAAGGGGGTTAACACATGGGCAATCGTCAAATCACCTCGCGCCCACTGTCCGGTTAGCAAAGATATTGCAGTGTGTTATGTATGATTCACATGTACCTTTAATTTGGTAGAACCCATTAATCCGCTGGGTTCAGGCAATGTCCATTAAGTGCCTTGCCCAAGGACACAACCGACTGGCTAGCGACCAGTTTAAAATCGGCAACCTTTCAGTTAAAAGGCGTTGCACTAAACCACAAGACTAACCGGTCGGATGTTAGCATGCGATATGCGATAATGATTTGTTATGTACCATCACACAAGAATAATGATTATTCTTTCCAACCTCGGAGATAAATAAGTTCTATCCTCTCACAGCACAAAGCAACAATAAACACCTGGATCATCAAACGACTTCTTGCAAAGCGTGATATTCCCAACCACACAATCCATGCCTTCCTCTAGTCCTAACACCAGACCTGGTTCTGACGCTGGGCTGATGAAACCATCTTTAAACACCAGTTGCTGGTTCGAATCAACCATATTTGGTCGCTTCTTGGAATGTTTCGACCTGTTTAATAGTACCGTAAATCGGGGTAACTCAAACCAGCGGGTATACTTGGACCAGACACGGGGTTATTAATTTTGGATGTTTTTTGTTATTAATAATACCATATATTTAATATTTTTTTAGTAAAAAAGCGGTCCAAGTAACCCCATTTTATGGTATGTTATTAAAATGATTATGTTTAATATTTAACCCTATTGCTGTATAAATATGATATATGCTATGTGAAGTGTAATGGTTTTAGCAACTGACAAGGAATCTATGTTAATGTATATCTGATGTTTAACCGTCAAACAATAAATAATGGCGAAATAAATATAAATAAAACCTGGATTATATGTAGCAGTACAAACAACACTGCCACATACCCCTTAAGAGTGGTATCAGAAATATTTGCTGGGGAAAAAT
>CH002950.1:1725003-1735856 GCA_000149265.1 Ciona savignyi
GGTATTCGTTACTATTGTATATGATGTTGTATATAAAAAATGAAACATTAGATGGTGGGCGCGAGGTAATCTGACAGTTACCCATGTGATAACTTTGTCGTATTTTCTTATTCTCCAGAATAAAACATTAATATCCTATTGTTTCATATGTATTTTGACCCAATGTTATGGACACAAATATTAAGTTATTTGAGGCTCTTTTTCTTACCTTCAGGGGTCCTGAGTGTGCAGAAAGCTCCGATCATAGAAATGTCATGCGACAATTTGGCCAACAGGTGTCGCCGTTGGTTCTCTGTCTTACTGACGTTCGGATCAGCCCAAGGCTCCCCCACCGACACGTAAATGGGCTGGTGGCGTTTTAAACCTCTTATTGATTTAATTTCACAGCCGTTCTCATCAAATAAGCGCCTGAAAAGCAGAATAATTACAGCTAAATGGTTATTTGGGGATTTTTTTATATTTTTTATGTGAATTGAAACAAACAACACAAAAATTAAAACAGGAAAATAATCAATTTAATTGGATAAAGGTACTAAAATTTTGTCATTTTTATTGTTAAAGAAATTTAACAATAAATATTTAACAAAAAAATGCCAAAAATTAAGTACCTTTAGAAATGGCACTAATTGTTAAAGAAATTTAACAAAAACCCACCTTGCAGCAAAAGCAAGGGAAAGCAGAGATGTGCATCGCTCCAAAAATAAGTTGAGTTCTAATTGTTCGATTTGTTTTGAATCCTTTAATAAAAATAATTCATTTCATTGCTTATTATCTGTGTAACCTTATATCAGTGGTTTCTTCTTTGAGAGTGATCCACATTTAAATTTGTTGAGTATAACGCAATCAAAATTTCAACAGTATGTATATTTTAAGAAGGAAACATGATTGAATAAATGAACTGGCATTATGATAACATAATTATCATGAGGTTGTGTAAACGAACGGTTGTGGCCCACTCGATAAAACAAGAGTTAACAAGAGGATTTTCTAGTATGATCTATTATGTACCGCATGGTTGCGATAAGTAACGAAACTTATTAACACATTAGGTTGTTCAGTTAATTTTCAATGTTTGCAACTATTCTTTCTACCCACATTACAAAAAAACACAAACATGCAGTTGTGATGCAACCAATTTCTTGACCCTTGTTTGGGTCATATAATAATGCCAACTGAATGCTCATTGTTGACGGATCAAAACTAGCAACTCGGTAATTGATGATGTCCATAATAAAAGGCACTCAATGGCCAAGCTTGGACTAAAGGTCCAATGGGTTAAAACAACTATACATATGTCTTAATATACATTACACAGTGTTATATCTTTAGTTTACCAATTGTGGATAAAAGAGAATATGTTGATAACCATTGCTGTCACATCTTTCATTGAAAAATCATAAATATCCTATTCAACATTTACCTTTACTTGTGTCTTTTGGGATCTCTTCCTAGAAAGCTTGCTCACTTTGGCTTTATTATCTTTTTCCATACTGCTTAACTCAGGTGCAACAATGGTAACAAATCTGATAAAAAGGTTAATTAAGTACTAAAGCAGTGGTTGTAAAACTTTTTGACCTGGAGAAACCCCTTTCGCTTGAAATAATGTCAGACCCTCATCAATGTTTGAAACAATTATTACGCCACAAGTCACAATCGTGTTTACCAGAAAATTAATGCAGTTAATTGAAAGGGAGTCGGGAAATTGGAAATTATTGATGTTACATGTGGAAAAAATAAAAAAGGCATTTGAAAGGCAAATCGGCAAACAGCTAACCTAGATAGTACAATTTATAAGTGGATGAAAGTTTAAGAACCACTACTAAAGAACGGTTATTTGATTTGGTAGCCTAATTAGATCAATAATAAATTTAAATAGATAGATAATGTCCGACCGGTTAGTCTGGTGGCTTAGTGCGATGCATTTCAGCCGAAGGGTTCCAGGTACGAAACTGGTCGCAAGCTTGTCGGTTGTGTCCCTGGACAAGGCACGATTGCTCGTGTGTTAACCCCCTTGGTTTTCCCATTCACGGGGAAAAACATGAATATCCTAGCCTATCCTAATAAGGGCTTATTTGGATGAACGATAAGAGGATTTTTATTGCTTAGTTGGGTTGTGCCAAAATACCGTTTTAAATCCTTTTCCCCATTCCTGTAAACTTTCAGAGGTTTTGAACCCTCCACTGACGCTTTACGATCCTTCCGGCTGTTAAGAGGTGGTGCGTTTGGAAGCAAACCTCCTTCCAATGGCCACTCGTAATCGTTGTTCCAATTTCCGTTGGGTAATACCGGCCATGAGTACGCCAATTTCTTCCATGCTGGATTCGAAACCTGTAGATCAAATTTTAGAAAATTTCTTGAGTTTTGGTTGTAGGGTTATTTAATTAGCAATCTTCCAAAAGTAATTTATATTGGAGAAATATTTTGTTTGTTTCCTTGCCGACTGTAGACAAATAGTTTTTGTAACAAATATGAGTATGTCGTTTCTACCTAACGAAGCAATTTTTGGATTTGGACAATTGATGATTCAAATTTCCAATGCGACCTAACATGGATCCTGTATAGCAGTGCTTCTCAAATGGTGCGCCGCGGCGCAGTGGTGCGCCACAGAGGTTAGCTAGTTACGCCACACTTGCATTTCTTAAATTTACGACAGAAGGTGCATAGATCATAAACTACTAAATGGTTAGTGTCTAGTTCGTTTTCCATTGTAACGTTAGTTCTTCATTAACTTTCGAAAAGCAAGAGCGCTCAAGAAACAAAAATTTCTTATTTTTCCTAAATTGTTTTAAGTATTTAGCATATTGTTTTGACTCCCCGTGCAAAGTGCGCCCGTTCGTTTTTTAAATGGTCTCGGGTGCGCCACGAGGTTAAAAAGATCGAGAACCACTGCTGTATAGATTCACTTACAGCGATAATACAAACTTCTTACTTCACACACCACACGTACACAGTTCCAAGTACAAAAATTGCATTTCATAAGTCATTAAATTGGTTTTAGTTTATTATTATTTTTACTCCTTTATTACATTAAGAAGAATAGCACAGTTACACAAAAAAAATGAAGTAAGAAAATTACAAATCTACAGTAATTAACACACATCAGTAAATAAACACCGTTTTACAGTAAAAACAAGTGACATGACAGTTAAACTCATGTCAATATTTTAATCGAGACACGCAATTTATGTGCTAAAGAACTTTTTAACAAATTACATCCCTAATCATTACCTTGGTATGTTTCCACTGGTTAGGAACTGCCAAGCTTTCCTGCTTTATCGCCCACCTTTGACTTCTCACCTTTGAACTCTGACTTTCAAATCGGTCGAGCACGACCACAGTGAAATCCAACTAAAAATAAAAAAATATATAATAAATAAACAAAGTCATAAAAATAAAGTGGTTGTGCTCATAAAACTAAAACATACAGTCATAAAAATAATGAGCAAAATTAAAGTTTGACCGGTTAGTCTGGTGGTTTAGTGCGACACCTTTCAACCGAAAGGTTTAGGGTTTGAAACTGGTCGTTAGTTAGTCGGTTCTGTCCTTGGGAAAGGCATTTAACGGACATTGCCTGAACCCACGGATTAATGGGTTCTACTAAATTAAAAAAATGTGTCTATCATACACAACACACTGCTATAGCTCCGGTAACCCGACGGTGAGCGCGAGGTAATCTGACGATTGGTCATGTGTTAACTCCCGGGGATAAACATGAATATCCTATCCTATCCTATAATAAACCAAAAAAACTGTCAATTGCATTTGCTAAAGTGTATTACCGAGTTATCCATCGGTCCATCAGCTGGTGTGAGATTTGTAGCCGACATCTCTTTTGATTCAGTTTCTAACAAATAAAAGGTTATTTAAATAGTTAATCTTCTATTATTAAATCATACGGTACTTGTTACAGTTTTCCAAGACTAGTACTACATTATAATAATAGATCACCATGAATTTTTTCCTCCCATCTGTATCCTAAATTACTTTAATTATTTGGATTATTTGGATTCAAACTAGTGTTCTCTATAAAAAGTTAAACAAACATGGATACAATAAAACTACTGTAAGAATCGACTTGTGGGTTCGATAACCATTCAGCTCAACTCCTGTATTTACAACTAACCACATAAAATTGCCAACATAGGAAAAACGAGAAGAACACGTAATCAACAAAATAAACCAATCACAAAACGAAAAAGTAGAATTAAAGAAAAACCTACAGTGGGCGATACGCAACTCTAGGTGCTACACTACGTTAAATGACTTTTAGTTTAATTCCCAACTCAATAAAATAAAGTGGTGTTGTATATCTGAACAATCGGAAACATAAATTAAAGAAATACTTGTAAAACCAGCACAATAATGGTTGCAGTAATGTAACAGTACGAAATATCTCAAATGCCGTTCAGAAAAAAGGGTGTAATGTATCCTACTTATCACACCTTCATTTTGCAAGTGTTGCTCTGATGTTGTTCTCACTTCAACTTTCGACACAAAGCTCTGGTCAAGGAATGTAAGCACTTGTTGGTCAGCTGTTCCCATTTGCAAAGGATAGATGTTTCCATCTGGACTGAATCCCCAATTTTGCAGATCATTGTCTTTAAATCTAAGTCACAAAAGTAAATTTGAAAAACTATTATTATTCAGCTGAGAATATTGCAACGTTCCTCGCATTCCTTTTGTTCATTACTTGATTGCCCTTAATTTAACGCTGCGGCGCGTCATAATGTCATTGATATCAGTATTGTTCATCAAATAATTTGTTTGATTAAATAATCTAGTTTGAAGTGATGGCCCATAACCACATGCAATTAAAAACTTGGATGTAAATTTAAAACAGAAGGTAGCAGGGCCAACAAGCTACTGAATGAAATAACTTAATGTTAAAAAGTATGGCTCTATCAGTTGAGCATCAGATGTCAAACACCAATCATTAATTTTTCTTTACAAATAGAAATACAAATAAAAACACATATGTTGTGATAATAGGCTAATAATAATAAATAGTATGCAACTTCACAATTTTATTAATTTGAGAAATATAATTAACAAATTTTCCTTACTATCGTTACTAACATACCGTATATTAAATAAAAACCAAAAAAAAATTATATTTACTTTTTCTGCATGGAAACAGCAAACCCATCACCATATGAGCCATCGGCAAAGTGTACCACTATCTTGCGTGTCATGTCCAATGTCAGTGCTAGACTGGGGAACGCTCGGGAGTAGATCTGACCATTTTGGTTGACTATCCAGGTCTGCAAGAAGCGGTTGATTAGACAACACAGGAACAAAATTTTTAATAGCAATAGCAGGAAATTAGGTAATGCGATTACTTGCAAGTGTGAGACGCGATTACCATTTTATAACCTATTATTATTTTTATGGGTATTAACAATTTTTTCAGGGTACAATTAAGGAATTAATTAAGAAACAGGACATGCCAAAACTACCAGAACTTGATCCTATTTAATAAGGTCACAATTTTAGATTTATTACATTTACCAATGAGATATCGCACAGAAATAATAGAATAGGCACATCACTACAATGTGTGTTTGTTATACCTGTCCCTCCCTTGGCCACAAAGCTTTTTTTGCTTGTTTTTGTTCAACAGTGATTTTAGGTCTCATTACCACGTCCGTTCGTTTCTTGTGTTGCAAAAAGTGATCCGAGGTAGTAAACTTACTGTCCTTTACAGATTTCTAAAAATGGTAGATTTTTTAACTTGGCCCGTCCAATTTAATTCTTGTGCAAATGTTTTATTCTCCCACCTTTATATTGGCTTGCAGCGGGGGATAAAATCCACTTAAAGGTGGGAAATCCTGAAACATTGGGTAGCCAACGCTCACTTCCCATTCGCTGAACCTAGAAAATCAAATTTAAACGAACCAATCAAAAACAACTGTGGTGACTCGATGCTTTCGGGAATTAATATAATTGTTTTTGTATAACGCTCATGTATATTGTTTGTAGAACACGTATGTGAACGACGTATTTTTGCTAACAAGTAATTTGCGTCGTATTTACGACGAGTACACCGCCCTTTGTATTTAAAACGCCAGTCAGTTCCCACAATTAAAATAGGCATCGAAGTAGTCTCCCCTCTGGTTATATATATTTTGCTATATATTGTTGTGTTTGTAAGTACAATAGATGCCACCAACCGCGTTACTATGTGCTGCATTCTCAGTAACAGAATGCAACATACAAAATAAAATATTGCTGTGTGTCTACAGTCTATAGTCTGAATTCTATGTTGCGAGTTACAAGAGTCAGAAATTAGGCAAGCACCGACATTGCAACTTAAAAGACAGCCTAAAGTAAACTTTTGGTTTAGCGACAAACAGCCAAATGCACTTGCCCTGATAAAGGCCTAAATAAAGCAGGGGTGCTAAATAATTCTTTAACCAGTCAATTACTGTACCTGTCTGCCCCTTCTGGTAAATCAATAATTGGGTCAAAGGTCTCCCTGTAAACTTTATTTTCTTGCACTCCATCTTGCTCCAGAGACACAGCTGCCGATCGTTCTAATTGCAGGGTCAAAGCGGGGGTGAAACGGGGCTTTGACTCCTCCCCATATGATAACCAAATCTGTGAACATTGTTTAAGTCTATCAATGTAACAAAGTTATGACACAAGCAGAAGCATAGGATAGGATATTCATGTTTATCCCCGTGAATGGGAAAAACAAGTGGGTTAACACATGGGCAATCGTCAGATCACTCCGGAGCTTTGCGGTGGTTTGTATATGATTTTCGAGTTCCTTCAATTTGGTAGAACCCATTAATCCGCTGGGTTGAGGCAATGTCCGTAAAGTGCCTTGCCTAAGGACACAACCGACTAGCTAGCGACCTGTTTTGAACCTTAAACCTTTCGATTAAAAGGCGACGCACAAAACCACCAGACTAACCGGCCGGACAACAGTGACAATGATACTTTCCATGATTACCAATCCTTACCCATACCCAAATTATCATGGACAGATTAAACACATTATGACATATATAGATGGGAAATTGTATCCTAGTAAGAAAAAGGGATTAAACAGTGGCTATTACTAGATATCTTACATTAACCCTTTGACGACGACGGTTACATATATATGTAACCCAGAGGTGTCCCCGAAAAAAATGCACAATTCAGTCGTTTCTTGGGGGATTATCCTAGATTTTATATTTTTGAAAAGCATTTGAATAGATCTTTCGAAATAACGCATAAAACATAACCTTTCCCATTTAAAAATTTTGAGTAATATTGCTCCAAACATTTTTCTTTAAAATTTTTGTATCTAGTTTAACTTTTAGGTAAAACATGCCTTTTTTGGGTTCTAGGGAGTTAAAATTGTTACACCAGTTGCTGTAAGAATAAAACTAGCAGTAGCCATCTTTGTTTTCGAGTTTTCCAGTCATTTTCGATTTTTTCAATGATATATGTAAAAATATGTGTACATGGTTTTTGCTAATTACTATTGATATTTATTCATTTTTTCGCCTTTGTTTACTTTGTTTTTCAATTATTATTTAATATTCGGAAGGAATATGGCAACTTCGCGATAGATTACAGCCGATCAAGCTGCCAGCATGATCGAGGCCGACAGTAATTGTGGTGATGAAATGCCATATTTGTCAGTTTTATGTGACGTCATCACGCTTAGTTGACGTCATCAAAAAATAAAAGACGTATCTTTGTAGGAAATTTCATTTTGAACAATTTTGTAATACATCATTACTATCTTCTCCAAGCTACCAGTAATGAGTAATTAGAGTATAAATTATTAATTATGACGTCATTACAAACACTACAACGTCATCAAAAAAATAAAAATACCAATTTGTAGAAAATTATCTACTGGACAACTTTGTAATAGATTGTTTAAGTCCAACAGTATTTGCAAAAAACGAGGTCAAAGCAATCTTACTTAAAATTGCCAAAAACTGCAAAAGTTCCGTCGTCGTCAAAGGGTTAAATAGGTGTTGGACAATTTGTAACTATTGGGACAGACATACCCTGCCCATCCTTCAGTTGCAGTGGAAGATGTACATTTTACAATTAAAGTTCTAGGATTTAAGCACAAATATAATTTAAATGTTATTTTAGGAAATAAATAAATGATGTCGTAATACAGATGCTCATATGCAATAAACTCTGCAGCATTGTCAGAAAAATAACTCACTTTGTCATCATTTTTTATTTTATCAATGCTCTCAATTTCATCCCCATTTTCATCGAAAAGTCGACGTACGACTGTACTTCGTGCCGGTCCACTTGGATCGAGTGGTTTGTGCCATGATGTCACTGCTTCTAAGAACTGTAAGTCATGGTTGTGTGTAAATAGGAGTCAATTACCAGGTGATTGCCAGATTGGGTTTAGCGGCCACGTCTAATTTCACCAAAATTTAATAATTTAATGCTTTTTAGACAGGTTTTAACGACTGTCGTTTTGCCGTGTTTTCCCATTTTTTAAATTTTTATTAACAGTCCTGCTTTGTGTTTTCATCGTGGAAACAAAAAATAAACTAAACTAAAACTATTTTTGGATATGATCTTTAATCAATGCTGGGACAGCAGGCATTAATTAAAAAGCTTATAGTCAATTTAGATTGTGTCCACTTTTGATTGGCAAAGCGAGTATACAATATTTGGCTTTGCTTCATGGTTGTTCCATCTAAACCTAACTGCATTATTCTAACTACTCTGTCTTCCAATGCTTACCATCCCCCTCATGACCCATGACAGTAATATTAGACCATGCTAAATTAATGGGTTCTAGCAAATTGAAGGAATGTTTGTATCATACACAACACACTGCAGTAGCTCCGGTAACCCGACGGTGGGCGCGAACAATTCTGACAATTACTTGTGTGCTAACCCCCTTGGTTTTTCCATTCACGGGGATAAACATTAATATCCTTTCCTATGCTACATTTTAAAGAAAAGTATCTGCCTCATACAAAAACTTAGTTTAAAGTGTATCATACAAATGTGAAATTGTATTATTATTGTTATTGTTTTTGTGTGAAACAATAAATTTGCCTACTTTAACTATGTTTTTTTAATATTAATTGTAAAAATTTGATATGGTCACATTTTTAGGGAACTAAAGCAGAGCGGCAATCTTTCATCAACTTCAGGCCCAAACCAAATTCTGCAATATCACATGCCATACTAATTTTCCACTAACGAATCCGTTTCTATCACATTTATTGAGTTTGTTAAAATTGGTTAATTAAGGGATTCTTATCAGAACTTCTTTTAGAGCCATGGTGTAGGGTAATCCGAACCAAAGTAGTAACAGTTATAACAACAACACTATACGCATATTGCAAGGTCAGAATCATAAAATCATAGCACTTTGTAAGGGATGTAATTACTACAATTTATTAAGAGAGTGTGGGCCAGATTATTTAGCTTGGTGAGTAAAGTATAATACCAAACCTTAAATTAAGCATTAAAATACATACCACCTCACGTAATTGTAATTTTCTTTGGGCTAGACTTTTACACATTACAATAAGACACTTAAGCTCATTTCGACTTGAAAGCTTACAAGCTATTCTCAAGTGCTGCATTTGTTTGCTCAGCCAGTGTAATAAGCCACAATCCATTGTTTTATGAACAAGTGGAAACAAAACAGTTACTTAGTACGTCTCGAGCAGGTTTCAAAACCCTCCTATTTTTTCTATTTTTGACAAATATTTTCTGAATCAAAATGCGCCGGATTAAACGTGACTTACCCTTGCTTTTATAAGATCTCTATCACCCTTAGCTCCACGTTGTATATCGCGCATGTTGAGGTAAATACTTTGTCCGGATATTTCGTTTCCATTGTCATAGATTTCAATCCGCAACCCATGCTCCCCCACCAGTCTATCGCTGGACTCTGTGGAAAAACAGATGAGTCTGTCCGGTTCGTCTGGTGGTTTAGTGCAATGCCTTTCAACCAAAGGGTTTAAGGTTCAAAACTGATCGCTAGCTAGTCAGTTGGTTCTTTGGGCAAGGCACTTAACAGACATTGCCTGAACCCAGAAGATTAATGGGTTCTACTAAATTGAAGCTCCGATAACCCGACGGTGGGCTCGAGGTGATCCTGTCCGTCTGTTAACCCCCTTGTTTTTTCCATTCACAGGGATAAACATGAATATCCTATCCTATCTCTAGTACAGTTGGTTTGACTGTGGTAAATTGAGCAGGTTCTTTGTACAATCTAAACTTTACCCAAGAAGCATTTCAGTTCTGTGTTTAAACAAGGCTTTTAATTGATTTTAACTTGATATACTTATTTTGTTTAATCTTATTCATTCTTAATGGTCGCTAGCTAGTCAGCTTTGACCCTGCTTAACTCCGAGACTTAAGAATGTCGCAAAACATACCCACATTTCAACATGGTTATATCCCCAAAACGGTGACCAGTCAACTGAACCCCTTACAACTGAACCCCTTACAACTGAACCCCTACAACTGAACCCCTTTACAACTGAACCCCTTTCAAATAAACTTCTTTACAACTGAACCCCTTTACAACTGAACCCCTTTACAACTGAACCCTTTACAACTGAACCCCTTTTAACTGAACCCCTACAACTGAACCCCTTACAACTGAACCCTTTTACAACTGAACCCCTTACAACTGAACCCCTACAACTGAACCCCTTACAACTGAACCCCTTACAACTGAACCCCTACAACTGAACCCCTTACAACTGAACCCCTTACAACTGAACCCTTTTACAACTGAACCCCTTACAACTGAACCCCTACAACTGAACCCCTTACAACTGAACCCCTTACAACTGAACCCCTACAACTGAACCCCTTACAACTGAACCCCTTACAACTGAACCCTTAGA
>CH002950.1:1745447-1793370 GCA_000149265.1 Ciona savignyi
GGGAATAAAGGTCGTTTGGGCCAGATTACCGCATAAAGGCGGAGAAGGAAATAAATTACCCAACACAGGTATCCAACCAGCCAAGCTGTGTTAATTAAAATCAGTTCTCCCTCTATGTAGAAGGGTAGGAGGAAAACACTCTGTATATCAGGGATATTCTGCATGGCTCCAATCACTGCACAGGAACCGAGGCACAATGTAGCAAGCCACAGTGGAAAGTTGAAGCTTGTAACTCTATAAGGCCGCTTGACAAGATAAACTATAAGTAGAATTAGGAAGAGTGCAAAAATAAGGCTAGCTTGTACCAGCCGACTGTTGAAAAGAAAGGCGTAAAAACAAATGAGTATGAATTTAATGACTTGATGTATTGGCCTGTAGTAAACCCAAAACCTTCGGAATGAAGCAAAACTCATGAACAGCCGGTCATTCCATGAAGATTCAAGGTTAAAGGTCTGTTCACAATGTTTCAGCATCATATATGCTTCGTGTTTCTTTGATGATGTGGACACTACTTCCTGTCTAATTGCCAACATTAGCCAGATTGGATATGCGATAAAAACCGCAACAGCAACCAACAACGATATTACGACGTACACAATATGCTCACTACTCCAGCACATAACAGAGTTATCGACATCCAAGATATTACTGACTGGACGACACCAGAACAATTTGCCAATTTGGATACCTATAGGTAAGCTTATAACGTGCATGAACACCACCATGCTTTTCATCAATCTGTTGTACCTTTTGGTCTGTAAACGGTGTATAAAAATCCAACGCAACAGGAAAAATGAGAATGTTATAACGATAAGAGCAATCAACCAGCAGAGTAACATGATCCTGTAATTCACATTAATAACGGCACTGTCAACAAATGCATTTCTAGCATCGATGTAATATCCACTAGTAAGCTTGGAAAACTCCCAAACATCCAAATTAAAGAGGAACAAAAATGAAAAAGACGTTAGCCAGGAATATGGCCAAGTCCAGCGAAGAGACAAAGATTGGATCAAAGCGAACATCTGGATATAATCGATGAGGAACAAGACAAGATCTAGGATCATTAACCCACTCCCAGTGCTCCCTTGATCATGAGCAATGAGGATTCTTTCATTTTCTTCCTCTTCATCTTCCCAATCTTCCTCACTCATGCTATGTGTCAACATCCCAGAGGATTCAGCAATCAACAGATCTCTCTCATTTGATCTTCGCGGCATTTTACTTGGAGCACATCAATGGAATTTCAGAAAAATGTTTAACTAATTACCTCTTTGTTTTTAAGCAATTACCTCTTATCTACAATTAAAATAGTCAATTTAATTAGTCATATTTATACATAGGATATAGAAATTTATCCCTGGCATTGGGACAACAAAACAAATCATAGCATATGGCAGTCAAGTGTGCCACATGCACACACTTAGGTATTGCTAGCAGTTGCAGTGTGTATTATGTTTTTATTCATTTTAAACAACCCATTTAACTCCGTTGGATCCAAGGTATTATGTGACTTGCCTTTGGTATGAAAGTTAAGACCTATCATGTGGTAAAGGAAATTCTGTTGAAAAAAACAAAAAAACAACCTGTTATGTTTTATTGCAGTAAAAAATTAATTTACAGATTGTAGCCTAAGCATTGGGTTTCATCTTTAACACAATATTTTGTATCGTTGAAATTGGCCACTATTCGTCACTTCCTAGTCCAGATATACTGGGGCAAAAAAGTAACTAGGTCAGTCATCGAAATGGGAATTTGTATGGTATTAACACCATTCTCTGAAAAAATAGGGTAGTACAGGAAACCCAAAATAACTTTAGGCAGTTATGAAATGACATTATTATATATTTAGTTCTGCTTAAATAAGAAAGTCGTAAGCTTATAAATTCTACTTCTCTTGGTACAATAGACCACCATACTGAAGTACTTAATTTGTTAACAAATTTTTAAAACTTGACTTGTATAATCTCTAAAAGCAGAAATCACCTTTTAATTAAAGTTAAACAATGTTATTTGTTTTACGTCGAGATTCGCGTTCAACGTTTGTTTTTGCGTACATTGTTTCTATAACAACTGCTCTGTTTACTCCATAGAGATTCTATAAATAAAAAATTAGGAAAAACAGGAAACAGGAAAGGTCGTTTGATCGAATGGTTAACTTTAACACGACCGATTCATATAATTCGATATATAAACAAACTAACTGAGTGACGAGCCCATCATGGAATTGAAACTGAGCCCAGTAAAAAAGGAATGATATAAGATCGTGTGGCAATATACTAGCCTATGTTATGTAAGATCGTGTGGCAATATATCAATATTATATGTGTTGATTTACAACAAAACTCCTATGTAGTACGATTAAGGACCGCTACCCAATATATTTTTGCTGGTATAATATATCTTTCACCATGCAAAACTAATGTTACTAAGGTAGAAAAGTCATGTTTATCCCAGTTAATAGGAAAGCGCAAGACGACGTTACAACGCGACCAATCGTCAGATTACCTCGCGATTAATGGAGCTTACTTACATTCAGATGACCTCGTATTCACCGTTGGATATTAGAACTATTGTAGCACCTTACACGTTATTTCAATTTTAGTAAGTTTAGGCAATGCCCTAAGAGCTTTGCCAAAGAACACAGAATAAGGATCAGTTTCGAGTCTAAAACCCTTTGGCAGATGGGAGACGCACTAATCCACCATGCTATTTGTGTGGGAAATGATGCAGATAAAAAATAAAATTATGCCGATTATCCTTATGGTTAGGGGGAAAAACATTAACCGTCTTATAACGTCTGTCCCTGTAACTTTGGAAATTAAGGCAAGTGTAATCATATTTCCTCTATTACCGAGTGTATTTATTTTAACTTTCCCGAGTGTATTTGTTTGAACTTTTGTAGTTTTGTTTCCGTTTTTCCTCTCTCATTTTTTTCATAATTGTTTTTATTTTTTAATTTACTAACTGACATCGGCACCGTTTTTGTTTATGATAGGATATTCATGTTTAGGCCTATCCCATGAATGGGAAAACCAAGGGGGTTAGTTAACACACGGACAATCGTCAGATTACCTCGCGCCCACCGTCGGGTTACCGGGGATATTGCAGTATGTTGTATATGATAGGCTACACACTTTCCTTTAATTAAGTAAAACCCATTAATCTGCTGGGTTCAGGCATTGTCCGTTGAATGTGTTGCCCAAGGACACAACCGACTAGCGACCAGTTTCGAATCTGCAACCTTTCGGTTGAAAGGCGTCGCACAAATCAACAGACTAACCGGTCGGATCAAATGAATTGTAAGAAAGCATATACGTCATCTGGATTATTAGGTTAAAATAAATCAGTGTTTTAATTTTATATTGGAAGTTGCAATATTTCGTTTACACAAAGGCAAGCACGAATCTTTTTAACATTTTTCCCTGTTAAGACGACCCTGCATTTAACTATTCTTCGGGATCAAACCTGAATATCAAATCCAAACCTTAGGAAAAATAAGAAAATTATCAAGAACGTCTGAATTGCAGTGAAACCAATATTTAAGGAGAAAGAGCGAAAATCCTATTAACCCGAGTAGAGTTGGTAGAACTTGTAAATCTTAATATTGGTACATTAAGTTATCCCAATAATAATAAATTAATAATGTTAATCAATTTGATCAATTTTATACATGTTAGTTTAAGGTTTAGTATTTTTTTTATATATTTAATAAAATAATGTAAAAAAATCAAATAATAAAAAATAAGTATGACGTCATTTATTTTAACATGAAAGCTCAGGTAAAAGTGCTAAGAGGAGTAGTCTAATTTCTAATTTCACGTGTTCTGGTCTGTTCCAGCATGTTTTTGATTTTTGCCGAACTGTTGTATGATATTTTTACCTTATAACGTAAAATACATCATGACCGCCACAATAACTTTAATTGTCTTACAGTTTTAGGTAAATACTTCATATTTTTATATTGTTGTAGCAATACCGGTAATTTAATCGATTTTAAAATGGATTGTTCAATTAGTGATGGTGGTTCCGTAATGCAACCGGCACCAAAGGTAAGTTTTGTACGAACTGTTTATTATCTAATAGTAAAAAAGATGTATATCGTATGGTTGTTACGAAATATATTTATATCGCATGTTGGAAACTGTATCTGTTGATGGTGAAAATGTGATTTATTATTTTAAGATGTTGGAAAATCTCCCTCTCCCTTGTAATTTTTTTTATTGTAAATATTTAACTCAAAATAAAAGAGAGTGGCAGTGACTCGATGACTTGGCAGTCTTTTCGCCTCACCCTGACCAGCATAAAGTTTTCTTTATTATTGTGACACTGTTTTTTCTTTATTTATTTGCAAAAACCTCCTGCTGAACGAATACAATCATAAATCCTAAATCTTTTTTAATATTTGAATTGGATCAATTTTTAGCAGTACTGGTATTCATTTTTTAGGTTGCAAAATGTGACCTGGAAATGCCTGCAACAAATAATAAAGCTGGTGAAGATGACGCAGCAAAATTGGTCGGAAAAATCCCTCCCGAAAAGATGACATCAAAGGACTATTACTTCGATTCCTACGCCCATTTTGGCATTCATGAAGTAATGATGAATCATTTATAATTTTATATATCTTTATTCTATTTCCTAAGTATTAAATATGACCCTACTATGATCTGCAGATCTAGTACATGCAGTTGTATTTAAAGTTGCGATAAATTGTGACTGCTGTAAAAGTATCATTTTTACCTAGGAAAATGGTTATTGATTTTTGAAGTACCGTAAACCGGGTAGTGGTATTCAACTATTTAAATCCCTGTTTTTACTTATATGGAAATAACCATCTTTATATTAATCATGTGTAAAAAAAAGGACACTGCTACATTTTTAAATCCATTTCTTGCCATAGCTGGGTATTTCTTCCACATTAAGAAATTCCATTTTTTGTAGGAAATGCTGAAGGATGAAGTTCGCACGTTAACTTATCGAAACTCGATCTACCACAACAAACATCTTTTCCGCAATAAAGTCGTCTTGGATGTGGGTTGTGGTACCGGAGTGTTGTCCATGTTTGCGGCTAAAGCAGGAGCAGCCAAAGTGATTGGAATTGAATGCTCGAGTATTGTGGATTATGCAAAGAAAATCGTGGTTGCGAACAAGTTAGATCATAGTAAGTATGATCACCTGTGAAAATTTACCTTTCGCAGGCTTATGCATGTTTGTTATATGAAATAATTGTAATTTTTAATTATAATCATGAATGCTTATATTTGAAAAAAAAATACTTTTAACAACAACTTTTACTAATTTTAAATCTAAATTATATATAAAACTCATTTTCTTACACTAATAGAACTGCTAGAGTTAAAAATTAATTCCTAATCATCTTGATACTGGATGGACAACACTGCTTATCGTAAAATATGCAGTTTAATAATGAAATTTTTGTACCAACGGTATTTATTAACTGCAACATGCTCACTGACAGCTAAATGTTGCTCTTGGTGTGTTTATTACAACAGATACCTTGTTTTATATTAGTTTCCAGGATTATCTTACCGGTTTTAAGAAAAGTCGCTTAAATGCATGATTACGACTGATCGTTGTTGCACTACCTTTAAACTACGTCATTTTACAGTTGTCACACTGCTCAAGGGCAAAGTTGAAGAGGTGGTCCTTCCGGTAGAAAAAGTAGATATCATTTTAAGTGAATGGATGGGCTATTGTCTCTTTTATGAATCAATGCTCAACACTGTGCTCTTTGCCAGAGACAAGTGGCTGGTATGAAGCATTGTTTTTTTCTTATGTTAGTTTGCCATTTATTGTTTTGTATTCAGTGTATAATTTACAGTAAAACCATTATAGGTATAAACTTTCTGAAAGATTTCTTATTTAATCCACCTTATTTACCAAGATAAACAAATTGGAGATTAGTGCATAATTTAGTTCATTATACAGTTTTTTTTTATACCAAATTAGTCAAATCATTCATTACTGTTTAAGTGTTTGCAATAATCAACACTGAGTATTTATTTTTGTTGACCATTTTCCACCAAGTTAGTATTTCACTGGCAATCTTTAAGTGTAAAAATGTGTTTTTAAGGCATCAGATGGTCTTATCTTTCCTGACAAAGCAAGTTTATATGTGACCGCAATCGAGGATCGTCAGTACAAAGATGACAAAATCAACTGGTGGGATAATGTCTATGGCTTTGATATGAGCTGCATTAGAGATGTAAGTGGTTAAGTTTTATTAATCGTTCCATACTTTTTACATTTTTCTTAAGAGTGTAAAAACTTCATAATTTTGGAAAATTCAATAATATCGAAACCTGTTTGCTATGATCTTTGATTAGACATTATGGTAATATTTAGTAGGCTTTGTATTTGATATTGGTTTGACATATGATGTGCTTTTCCCACTCAATCAGAAGCTTATGCCTATTGTGATATCGTGCATTATGATTTGTATAATGATAGGATAAGATATTCATGTTTATGGCCAAGGACACAACTGACCAGCTGGCAAACAGTTTCGAACCTACAAACCTTCGGCTGAAAGGCGTCGTACTAAACCGCCAACATAGGCGGTCTGACAAGTGAAGTTTAATTTGCTTTTTGTTGCAGCTTACCTAACTTTTGTCTCAATTCTTCAGGTTGCCATTTCCGAACCATTAGTGGATGTTGTTGAACCGAAACAAGTGATGGCGTCAGCTTGCCTTGTTAAGGTGAGTTGTTTATTGCTGGATCATTTTATCATATTGTAGAGACAAAAGACCTTCTTGAATTAGGAACGAATATTTAATGGTGGTCAATGACTTAATAAAGATAATGATACTTGTGTATATGAAGTGTGTAGTCATGATACAATTACCATTATTGAAGATATGTATTGCTAACTAGTTATATTAAAAATTTGTATAAATCGAAAATAGCAGAATTCTTACCTGATGTACTAATATTACAGCACACTTTTCTACGAGGCTCAGTGTAATTTTTTATAATTATTTATTTTTAATTTTAATTATTTATTTTTTTATGTGGGTTTAGCGGCCACGTCTAATTATACCAGAACTGGATACTGGATTGGTTTTTAGACGTGTTTTAACGACGGTCGTTTTGCTGTTTTTTTTCCCATTTTCCAAATTTTTATAAAAGGTCCTGCATCTTGTTTTCATTATGGAAATAAAAAACAAAACTAAAGTAAAGTAAAACTATTAATCTTGAAATTCCCAGGAGGTTGATTTGTACACAGTACAGGAAGGGGATTTGGAATTCTCTTCCCCATTTTCGCTTCACATAATCCGCAACGATTACATGCAAGCACTGGTCTCGTTTTTCAGCGTGGAGTTCACCAAATGCCACAAACGAACTGGATTTACCACAGGTATGTTAATGTGGGAGGATTTTAAAAGCAGATCCATTGTAAAATAGGATAGGATATTTATGTTTATCCCCGTGAATGGGAAAACCAAGAGGATTAACACACGGGAAATCGTCAGTAGAACCCAATAATCCGCCGGGTTCAGGCAATGTCCGTTATGTGCCTTTCCCCAAGGACACAACTGACTAGCTAGCGACCAGTTTTGAACCAGCAACCTTTCGGTTAAAAGGCGACGCACTTAATCGGCAGACTAACCGGTCGGATAAATAAACATAAAATCAAGAAAACTTTACTGTTTTAGCATTATAAGTTGTAATAACAACTTGAGATAAAGTGTTTTCTTACACTAACCTCTTCATAGCACCTGAGGCACCTTACACTCACTGGAAGCAAACTGTATTCTACTTGAGAGATTACATCACTGCAAAGAGAGGAGAGGAAATAACTGGTGTGTTTGCAATGAAACCAAATGACAGGAATAAGGTAATAAATGCCTTGAGTTTGTTTTTGCGAACTGTGGTCTGATTATTCTTGTTTTTTTAACAGAGAGATTTGGACATCAACATCGACATACAGTTTAAAGGGGAATTATGTCAATTGGATGAGTCAAATCAATACCAAATGCGCTGAGAATATCTATATGGTAACTTTTGCCTTGTAAACTGTATATAGTATACGGTATTCACGTTTTACCATGTGAATGGGAAATGCAGAAGTGTTATGTGGCAAACATTAAACCATCTTTCGTCCACTGTGGGGTTAGCAGAGCTATTGCAGTGTGTTGATTTGATTGACATTTTTCTTCAGTTTTGATGGGACACATTTTTTACTGGATTTGGGCGACTTATGTGCATTTCCTAAGCACTTTAACTGTCCTGTCAGTGTCTGGTTTTAATCAACTGTTCTATCTGACTGCAGAAGTCACATGGATTGAGCTACCTAGCCAAACAAAACAATGATATAGGATAGGATATTCATATTTATCGCCATGATTGGGAAAACCAAGGTGGTTAACACACGGAGCTATTGCCATGTGTTATGTATGATTTAAACGTTCTTTCAATTTAGTAAACTCATTAAGCCAATGGGTTTAGGCAATGTCCGTAAAGTGTCTTGCCTGAGGACACAAGACTAGCTAGCGACCAGTTTCGAACCTGCAACCCTTCGGCTAAAAGGAGACGCACTTAATCACTAGGCTAATCTGTCGGACGTAGGTTCATAAAATTAATATTTTTTTAGACCACAACACAAACAACTTGAACTGCCAGGAATTCCACCAATCCATGTGTAATGAGCATGCTGTGTACACACGTCTCTTGTTAATAGCTCGTTATCCACTCCACGGCACCTTTATTGTATTTAACACGCCGGTCAAACAAAAGTTTCTGTACTTTGCATATTAAATGCAGAATTCTAGCTTTACGTCACTCAATAACTACTGCAGCATTAGAATGGAGCTTACAAATTTATGTGCTTCAACAATAAACTTTTCTTACGCCAGTGGTGACTACATTTTGGGTAGCGCGGTGTTTAGAATTATCAACTCGCGATAGGATAGGATGTTCATGTTTATCTCCTTCAATGAGAAAACCATGGGGGTTAACGCATGGGCAATCTTCAGATCACCTCGCGCCCACCGTCGGGTTTCCTGAGCTATTGCAGTGTGTTGTGTATGATAGACATGTTCCTTTAATTAGGTGAACCCAATAATCCGCTGGATTCGGGCAATATGCTTTTAGTTCCTTACCAAGGACACAACCGACTAGCTAGCGACCAGTTTCGAACCCTTAACATTACGGTTGAAAGGCGTCGCACTAAATCACCAGACTAACCGGTCGGAAATTAGAGGTATTATATAGTCAGAACGAAGTGTTCGTTTTATAAAACTTTAGGAAGTTCTTTTTGTAAAAGTCAATACACGGTAATCGCCAAAAAACTGTTTGGAAATCTGTGTCGAGAATATAAAAGTAATTCATGTTTTTCCCCGTGAATGGACACATTCTGCACAGAAATATGCTACCTGACGTGGATACGGATCATATATTCACACTTATCCCCGTGGATGGGAACAACCAAGGGACCCATTGTCGGGTTACCGGAGCTCATTGCAGTGTGTTATGTATGATTCACACGTTCCTTCAATTACTGATAAAACCCATTAATTCGCTGGGTTCTGGCAATGTCCATTAAGCTGCCTGTGCCCAAGGTACACGAACCGATTAGCAGCGACCAGTTCCTAGGGACCTGCAACCTTTCGGTTGAAAGGCTTCGCACTAAACCACCAGACTAACCGGTGAGGACTCCTGCAATAGCTCCGGTAACCCGACGAATGACGCGAGGTGATCTGACGATTGCCCGTGTGATAACCCCTGGGGTTTTCCCATTCACGGGGATAAACATGAATATCCTATCCTATCCTCCTTATTCCCAAGTTCACGTGGAAGAAGGTGTTAAGTACAGTACTCTGATTGAAATACTGGTAAAAATAAAACAATTTCCCCCAACAAAAGTAAGTAATAATAAACCTTATTTAAAGCAAAACCGTATAGCATTATTTCGACCCAATAAAGTGTAGCAAGTCTACCGAAGTAAGACGGATCGCAGATAGCCGGTAACAAGTCGGTTGTTTACTTGGGCAGGGCACTTCAATAAAGTCAATTAGATACTAGGTTAAACTAAAACAATAGACGTGTCCCCGTCATAGATTAAACCACAGTTGCTTCAATTAATCGACGACTGACACGGAGAATTGTGCTGTCGGCGTGTTCATAACGCCCCTGCGCTTTCATGGGATAAATATTTATCTACATGTAATGTGTTGTAATATACCGAACCGTATAGTATGGTGTGAAAAAATATGATAAAAAATAGTATATCTTCTAATATATAAAAGATATTTAGAGTTTACATTAGGATTGGTTTATTTTATTCATAGCAAAACAGAACAAAAAAAAAGTTACTCAGAGTTTTTAAGAACAAGATATATTTCGCCTAGTATATTCATCTTTATCCCCGTGAATGGGAAAACCAAGGGGGTTAACACACGGGCAATCGTCAGATCACCTCGCGCCCATCGTCGGGTTACCGGAGCTATTGCAGTGTGTTGTATATGATAGACACGTTCCTTCAATTTGGTAGAACCCATTAATCCGCTGGTTACAGGCAATGTCCGTAAAGTGCCTTGCCCAAGGACACAACTGACTAGCTAGCGACCAGTTTCGCACCTGCAACCATTCGATTGGAAGGCGACGCACTTAACCGTTAGACCAACGGGCCGAACAAGCCTACTTATATAGGCTTCTTTAGTATCTTATTAAAAATATTTTAAAAGCTAAGAACTTATTTTTTTGTACTGTTTTTATATAATCTGTACACAATGAAGTGTTTGATTACAAGTTTCCTTTTTGGTTCCCCTGCAAATGGCAAATGTGTAACCTATGTTACCGTGTAAGAAACATGAAGATCGGGGAATCCCCCAAAAGTAACAGTTTTCATTTGTTAATGCATGCAATTTTTAAGGTTTTCACGTTCAAACATGCTACTTCGGTTTACTAAAGGTGCTTTAAATCGCACTTCTTACACGGCGAAATGTGCACTTTCAACGTCAACCATCAAATCATCTAATTTACTCATCGATCAACCGAAGTATGAATGGCTAAAAGAACTTGGTTTAAAATCGGACAACGAAGGAGTTTTTGATGGCAAATGGAAGAACGGCAGCGGGCCTGTAAGTCTTCACTTATATTTATTCATTGCACATTTTCAGTCCGTTTGCAAAAAAACACCTGTAACTTACAGGTACTGTAGGTAAGAATGGGTAACAAAGTTATCCAGTCAGCTACACTGTATACTTCACTGTTTATACCTTGCACATTGAGTCCGACCGGTTAGTCTGGGAGTTAGTGCTACGCCTTTTAGCCGAAAGGTTGCAGGTTCGAAACTGGTTGCTACAGCTAGTCGGTTGTGTCTTTGGGCAAGGCACTTAACGGATATTGCATGAACTCATCGGGATTGATGGTTTTCCAAATTGAAGGAAAAGTGTCTTATCTATCACACAAACACACTGACAATAGCGTCCGGTTAACGGCGACTGCAATAGCTCTGGTCCCGTATGGAAAGTACGTCAATTTTCGCCGAGATTTAGAGTGTGCACACGCCAAATATTTAAGTGTGCAGTGTGCAAATGTCCAAGAGTGCACACTTCAAGTGTGCACAAAATCTCCTTTTTATTACTATTTTGTATAAATCTTAAACAAACGTATTATTCTATTCTAAATCTATCTTCTCCATCAGCTAACATATCTATCTATGTAACAAAAAACGTACTGACAGTAAATTACCCGAGGTCCAGAGGTAGGTTTACAGGTTTGTTGGAAATTATACGCTGTTTATACTGCCAGCTCACAAGCATGTGTGAAATTACCCAAGTGTGCAAAGACGCAAGGAATAAAAAATCTCGAGTGTGCAGCTGCCGTACTTTCCATACTGGGCTCTGGTAGCGTGAGGTGATCTGATGATTGCCCGTGTGTTAACCTCCTTTATTTTTTCCATTCACGAGGATAAACATGAATATCCTATCCTATCCTACTGTGCATCTCACTCTACAGTCTGTAATGCAGGGGACAGAATTCTGTTTCAATATTTTTCCCTGCAAGGTTCTTGAAACTCTTTCTAATATCAAGAATAATTTCAAGAATTTCAAATTGGATACTGTGTAACTGAAAATATTAAGCCATATATCATGAAAATTTTTTAATTAAAACTCATTCAGGTTGTAACATCGCTGTGCCCTACAAACAATGAACCTATTGCAAGAATTGCTACTGTAAGTTGTAGTCACTGCTTTATTTACTTTATTTATAACTACTTTTATTAATTGCATTTTAATCATTGTCTTGCTTTACAATTCTAAATAAAACAAATCTATCTAGGTTTTATGGTTCTAGTGCATATTTTTATAAAATTTTTATCGTCATTCCACCAACAGCCAAACCGACGAAAATCGACAAATGACAATATTTACCTATAACTACTTTATTTATTTATTTCGTTTTGATCATTTTCTTGCTTTAAATACAATTCTAAAACAAATGACATTGTTTCAGTGCATTTATATATAAGTTTTTTATATTATTCTACCAACAGCAAAACCGACTCAGCCTGAGAAATTAATCTAATTTACTCATTTACCAATTTAAGGGAAGTTTGCAAGATTACCCATCGGTGGTCAACAATTGCCGAGAAGCTTGGAAAGTATGGGCTGATATACCGGCTCCGCACAGAGGAGAAATTGTCAGGCAGATCGGCCATGCTCTCAGGGTGAAGAAGACTTTACTTGGAAATCTGGAAGCTTTAGAGGTTAATACACTTTGTGGGAAAACTTATTACAGTTATTTGTCGAATAATCTGTGGCGCAGTCAAGTTGCTCTTCAAAGCTATGTGTTGTATACTTGTATTTAATTAAGATGTTGCTTATATAATTTTTGTACATCTTTTAACCAAGAACTGGGTAAACAATGTCTAAAAAGTGCCTTGTAAAAGGTTACATTAATTTTGTAAATATACAACTTTCTAGATATTAGTAGGTTGCTGTAACACTTAACCACTTGCGGCAACATTATCTTGATTTAAGTCTTTTTAGTGTTAACTATCAAAAAAAGATTAATGTAATAATATTTATATGATGTTCATTTCATAATAAGTATAAAAGTATGATCTTAAACAATAATATTCTTATTTCCACCCTAAAAATGATACATGTGTCGTAATAAACTTGTATCATTACATAATGGCATGTGTCATAAAGAACTTGTTTGTAAGGACTTCACAGACGTAATTTACTCGAGGAATAATAGTACATATTGTGTCATTTTAACAGGTTGGCAAAATCGCAGTGGAAGGGGCTGGAGAGGTCCAGGAGTTCATTGATATTTGTGATTATGCGGTTGGCTTGTCTCGTATGCTCCCTGGACAAGTTATTCCATCCGAACGTATGTTGAATTTACTACCAATTAAGCTGAGAAAAAAATATTGTTTGCTTTATGAAATTCCACAGACAATAATATGGTACAGTAATGCAGTACGCACTAATACAATTTCCTGTTTGCCAATACCACTTATTGAGGATATGATATGTTTTCTATGCTTAGTGTCCAATAGGTCTTAACACAATAGTCTTACACTAAACATATAAGATCCATTTTAGCAAAAAAAAATTTATAGAGTTTTTCTCCCATTTAAGTATTCTTTATGTCTCACAACCCACAATTTTACTTCAAGTGTCTACTGTTTACTACTTATTGTCTTTGCAGTTGTTCCCAATAGTTAAGTTTAACTTCAGTAGAGTTTGTATTGTTTGCAATTGATGTCCACAGTCATAGGCACTGCTGTTTTCTTAGACCAAACAAGCACATTGTTTTTTTAAAATAGTATTAAATTTCATGATAGAGTGTATCCTTTGTTATACAGTGTATTGAACAAAACACAGATAAAGTGCAAAATAGTTTCTTTTATATGGTGTATTACAAAACACGATAAAGTGCAAAATAGTTTCTTTTATATGGTGTATTACAAAACACAGATAAAGTGCAAAATAGTTTCTTTTATATGGTGTATTACAAAACACAGATAAAGTGCAAAAACGTTTTTTTATATGATGTATTACAAAACACAGATAAAGTGCAAATAGTTTCTTTTATATGGTGTATTACAAAACACAGATATAGTGCAAAATAGTTCCTTTTATATGGTGTATTACAAAACACAGATAAAGTGCAAAATAGTTCCTTTTATATGGTATATTACAAAACACAGATAAAGTGCAAAATAGTTCCTTTTATATGGTGTATTACAAAACACAGATAAAGTGCAAAATAGTTTCTTTTATATGGTGTATTACAAAACACAGATAAAATGCAATTAGTTCCTTTTATATGGTGTATTACAAAACACAGATAAAGTGCAAAATAGTTTCTTTTATATGGTGTATTACAAAACACAGATAAAGTGCAAAATAGTTCCTTTTATATGGTGTATTACAAAACACAGATAAAGTGCAAAATAGTTTCTTTTATATTGTGTATTACAAAACACAAATAAAGTGCAAATAGTTTCTTTTATATGGTGTATTACAAAACACAGATAAAGTGCAAAATAGTGTCTTTTATATGGTGTATTACAAAACACAGATGAAGTGCAAAATAGTTTCTTTTATAAGGTGTATTACAAAACACAGATATAGTGCAAAATAGTTCCTTTTATATGGTGTATTACAAAACACAGATATAGTGCAAAATAGTTCCTTTTATATGGTGTATTACAAAACACAGATAAAGTGCAAAATAGTTTTTTTATATGGTGTATTACAAAACACAGATAAAGTGCAAAATAGTGTCTTTTATATGGTGTATTACAAAACACAGATGAAGTGCAAAATAGTTTCTTTTATAAGGTGTATTACAAAACACAGATAAAGTGCAAAATAGTTTTTTTATATGGTGTATTACAAAACACAGATAAAGTGCAAAATAGTTTCTTTTATAAGGTGTATTACAAAACACAGATAAAGTGCAAATAGGTTCCCCCTTCATCTAGGTCCAGGTCATGCTTTGTTGGAGAACTGGAATCCTGTTGGCGTGGTTGGAATTATAACCGCTTTCAACTTTCCTGTGGCAGTGTATGGTTGGAACACGGCCATCGCTCTTACCTGTGGTAACTCTGTTCTGTGGAAACCTGCGCCCACAGTCAACCTCTCTACTATTGCAACACAAAAGTAAAACATTTTCCATGTTAGGCCAGGATAGTATATTCGTGTTTATCCCCGTGAATGGGAAAACCAAGGGAGTTAACACACGGGCAATCGTCAGATTACCTCGCGCCCATCGTCGGGTTACCGGAGCTATTGTAGTGTGTGTTGTGTATGATAGACACAATTCTATAATTTGGCAAAACCCATTAATCTGCTGGGTTGTTATTATAAAAACTGTATGTTTATGTATGTTTTGGTATTAGAAAACGTGGCATGCATAGAACATTAAAGTAGCCATGTAACAAGTATGAATATCATTATTCATATTACCACAGTTTGGCTATATAAGTGTGTTAGAAAAACAAAGTTTTGTGTATTTATCCTACATATGCAAAATGAATTTTTGTCAACGCAGAAAAACTGGCATATAACTATGTCAACTATATATACAGTTTGGATGATCTATAGGACATCTGAGATTTCCCAATTGCAATATTGCTATCATAGGTGAAATTTGCAAGTTATATAAATTCACCACTGAAAACCTGACACTTAATAGGCCTATCACCTATGTACCTGGACATGGTAGACATCAACATTTGCTCCTACTCAAAAGCAGAATCTTAGAATTATCATAACATTCTAAAATAGAATTTTTAAAAAGATTACAAATTTGAATTATTCTCAGCTGATATCATGATTACATGGCACAAAATAACTGTCTGGAAACCTGCACATATTACTACAGGGATAGAAATTATCGCATTACCACAACAACTCTTTTGCATGAATATTTCAATCCAAGGATCATGGAATCCGTGCTGATTGAAAATGATCTTCCTCCTGCCGTTTGCTCCCTTATCTGCTCCGGGGCAGATGTAGGAGAGAAGATGTCCCAAGATCCAAACATCGATCTGCTATCGTTTACTGGCAGCACACCAGTTGGCAAAAAAGTTGGGGTGGCCGTTCAGGAAAGATTTGGACGGAAGATTCTAGAACTCGGTGGCAACAATGCCATAATTGGTAAGAATTTTATTGTTTTAACCGGTTTTCCCTCGATTGGATCCAGTTTAGTTTGTCCCCAGGATAAAAACACATAACAAAGCTTCTATAAAAATTAGGAAACATGTTAGTAACGGCAAAGCGATCTATGGGAATTGGCTGTATTAGATTTGTATACAGCAAATGTAATGATTTACCTGATTAGCTGGTTTTTTTATTCAATCACCATGCTGGCCATTAAACTTTATTTTTTGTTTAGGTTACCAGATTACCTCATGCAATTATCAGATTCATATTCTACCGTATTAAAAAACGTTTTTCTTGCTGAAATTTTAACTTGGAGTTCAGGTGGTAATGTTTTATTTATCACAACAGTGTTGAAGGATGCTGATTTGGACATGGTGACAGTGGGCACATTATTCGCAAGTGTCGGCACACAAGGACAGCGTTGTACCAGTGCCCGCAGATTGATATTACACGAATCTGTGTACGATACTGTTCTCAATAAGTTAAAAAAGGCTTATGGTCAAGTACGAATTGGAGATCCTCTAGAAGGTAACGCAATTGATGTTTTTATAATTATGTAACTTAAAACCATGTTACACAAATTGGTGCATATGTGTAGAAAAAGGATTTTGCAATGTGTTCGGAAATTTTATAGAATAGCTTGATTTTCATTTTTGTCTTAGAAACAAAATCCCTGTAGCATTAGCTGTTTTCTAATTACTCAAGATAGAAACTATTGCTGTTTAACCCAATTTAAAGCTCCATGTAGTTGTTTGTGTGTACTACTGTTAGGCCGCTTTTAATTTAGAAGCTAGTACATTAAGTAACGTATTATTTACTTTTTGTCATTTACAAATTTCAAATTTCCATATCATCTATCCCAGTGGTTCCCAAACTTTTTAAAAAAATTTTTACAACTGACCCCTTTGCAATTTTGCAAAGACTGTCAATGACCCTTTGCAAACATTGAGCTTCAGCTAGGTCACAGGGGTGATCACAATGAACATACAGGAAGCAAAAAAAATCGTTTATTTGTTTAAGCTACATATTATTACTGTACTGAAATTATTAAGCTACATATTATTACTGTACTGAAATTATTAAGCTATGATTAAAGTAAGGCATATACCAAATTTCTTTCGCGGACCTCCTGAAAGTGATTCACAGACCCTAAAAGGTCCGCAGACCCCACTTTGGGAACCACTGATCTAGCCCATTCAAATCAAATTTTGTTAAAATGCCTTTTAAGACCAATGACAGAGGAATAAACCAAATAGGTGAAAACTCTGTTTATTCGCGAAATGAACATTTCTGTCATAAATACAGATGGAACACTATATGGACCCATGCACAACCAGGCAGGGGTCGATCTGTTCAAATCAACAGTAGAAGAAGCAAAGCGACTTGGAGGAAATATTGAGTGCGGCGGAAATGTGGGTGGTTTAAAAACGATTGTACATTTTCAGTCATAGAAAGGTTGATGCACATCACTGTTATTCCCTTGGGTGGTAGAACACATTTCAGACAGGGCCCACAGGGGTTTAGTCCGACTGATTGGTCTGGCGGTTTAGCAATAGCCCTGGTAACCCAACAATGGGCGCGAGGTGATCTGACGATTGCCTGTGTGTTAACCCTCTTGGTTTTCCTAATCAAGGGAATTAACATGAATATCCTATCCTATAACCAGCCATTATTGATTTATCATCAACTTTCTTTAATAAACTTATCCCTGTGTTTTGTTTTGTATAAAAAGTAATGTATAATAGAACAAATGTAAGCGTATTTATTTTAAGTTTTGTAGCCAATCTTAAATTCTCTTCTTCCAAGGTAATTGAGGGACCTGGCAACTTTGTTCAACCGACCATCGTATCTGGGTTATCCCATGACTGCCCTCTTATATTGAGGGAGTCTTTCGTGCCTGTCCTGTACGCCATCAAATTCTCTGGTGACCTTGACAGTGCCATACAGTGGAACAATGAGGTGGACCAAGGACTCACGAGCAGTTTGTTCACGCAGAACTTGGGAAATATTTTCAAGTGGATGGGGTGAGTTTAAGTTAAAACTTTGGTATCAAATGTTAAATCACATTAGAAGGGGTGGATCCATGATAGCACTGGGGACCAATAAGGATAGGATAGAATATTCAGGTTTATCCCTGTGAATGAGAAAACCTTTCGGTTGAAAGGCGTCGCACTAAACCACCAGACTAACCGGTCGAACAATAAATGTCATTACTTCTGCACACAGAAGCTGTCATGGATCCAGGTGATTAAGCCTACCGGTATGTTTAAAAATTTTATGGACTTCCTTAGGATAGGATATTCATGTTTATCCCTGTGAATGGGAAAACCAAGGGGGTTAACACATGAGCTATCGTCAGATCACCTCGCGCCCACCATCAGTCCGTACCTGCAAAGAGCAAACCCTTCGGCTGAAAGGCGACGCACTAACTCACTAGACTCTGTCGGACAAACAAGGATATGTCTGGTCCAACATACCTTTTGCCTCCAGCAACTCTGTCACCATTTTTAACATTATCTATGAATAATTATTCCAGACCCAAGGGATCTGATTGTGGTATTGTAAATATCAACATCCCCACAAGCGGAGCTGAAATTGGTGGAGCCTTTGGTGGTGAGAAGCACACTGGGGGAGGTAGAGAGTCCGGCTCTGACGCTTGGAAGCAATACATGCGACGATCAACATGGTAATGTTTTTTTAATTTACATCTTAAGATATATTTCATCTCCGTGTGTCGATTACCTTGTGCCTATAGTCCGGTTGTCAAAGCAGTTGCAATGTGTAACATGTTGTTTAATTATTTATTTTAATCCACTGGTCCGATAATTTACTATTAAGTGACTTGCACAAAAATACAACCGCACAGAAAGTGGTAAAATGGTTAACATCGAGCCAAACAAGTGGCTGACCAGTAAACAAGTTTAATTTGGCTGGAGCTCTGGATAAAGTACCAAAAATAAACCGGTTACTACAACAGCCATGAGAGAATATTAACCTACTGGATTGGTAAAAATAATAATTTAGTGTGTATTGCAAGGATTCTATTTGATACGTGTCTACAAAAAAATATTTTAGTAAGGTCTCATTTAGCCCAAATTAACACTTCACTGTAATGCTCAGTTAAGTGTATAATTTCAACTGTATTTTCAGCACCATCAACTACAGCAAAGAGCTTCCTTTGTCCCAAGGAATCAAATTCGACTGATCATTTTACCCTAATGAAATGTTTATTATTTACCTTTAAAATCAGAATTTAGAATAGTAACACAAGTTCACAAGTATGCTGTGTGGTGCTAGTGCTTTATAACAGAGTTTTTTCTTATCATGCTTTTTTCGCGACCCTATTGCAATTCTTAATAAACAAATAGTTGTTGGCGGAAAATTTTGATGCTTCACATATATTTTTCTGTGACACACTTATATGTAAGCAGGTGTAAATAAGACGTTGTCATCTTTTCACTTCCCCCAAATCTTGAATGTGGTCTTCATCAATCTGAAATACAACAGATTTAGTTTCACTTGTAATAATCTGGATAATTAGGTTTTTCAAATGTTTGTGCATAATAAATATGAACATGTACGATAGGATATTCATGTTTATCCCGTGAAGGGGTTAACAGGCAATTGTCAGATTACCTCGCACCCACCGTCGGGATACCGGCGCTAATGCAGTGTGTTGTATATGATAGACAAGTTCCTTCATTTTGGTAGAACTCATTAATCCGCTGGGTTCAGGCAATGTCCGTAAAGTGCCTTACCCAAGGACACCACAACCCACTAGCTAGCTACCAGTTTTGCAACTACAACATTTCGATTGAAAGGCCGACGCACTATTAACCGGCTGGACTTGTATTAATCACTTGGGCATAAAAAAGTGTGTTTTTCTCCTAAAATACCTCATTCCAAGTTTCAAGGATGATGTCAATCAGGTCATCAGTGACATCACCTTGGATCAATATCTCGTCAGGTGCCGATACAGTGGAACCACAGGAAAACTTTTGTGCAAAAAGTTTAGAGGCTTTCTTCATATTGACGTCTATTTGGGCAGAAATAGTTATCCACCATTTTTAAAGAGATATTTTATAAATATAAAACTAGATTCCCATTACACAATTGCAAAAAATACAGTAAGCCATATCTTTTAACTGGATTATGTGGAAATTATTATTATTGCTGTACCAAAAGTTGCAAGTCCCTGAACTCTGGTCATAAACTTTCGTTTTCCTCGTGGTATTTTAGCAATTTTGATGACCTCCGGTTCTTTCTTCTGTTTGGCTTTCAGGTTACCTCGGCCGCCACGTTTCTGCCTTTTCTTATCACCACTCGGTTCATCTGAAAGTAATAGATGTGGGGCCTTGTTTTGTGGGAGTGCGTAGCAAAAAGATAACATATAATGGCAAGATAAAACAATTGGATATGATAGGATATTCAACAGTATCCTCGTGAGTGGAAAAAACCAATGGGGTTAACACACAGACAATCATCAGATCACCTCGCGCCCACCGTCGGGTTACTGGAGCTATTGCAGCGTGTTGTACATGATAGACACGTTCCTTCAATTTGTTAGAACCCATTAATCCGCTGGGTTCAGGCAATGTCAATAAAATGCCTTACCCAAGGACACAACCGACTAGCTAGCCACCAGCACCTGCAACCTTTCGATTGAAAGGCAACGCACTTAACTGTGAGACTAACTGGTAGAACAAAAAATAGGTTGAAGGATATTTGTACATTCAAATAAAAGACTAGTACATGGCCACTCAACAGGGCCACAGTCCAGTTTTAGAACTATAACCATATGTTGTATGCAGTTAATCCATTACTTTAAAGATAATACCCAGTTTAAGCAACTTCTCCAAAGAGCCTCACTAAAGAAAACTAGAGAACATCGGTTAAAAGGATTTTGTCCAGGGAAAAAAGAAGCGATTTTGTGAGCCAGATATTTAACAAACCACTTAAATGGGGTTGGGAGCTGTGTTTTTTTAAAGCTACAGTTTCACAGGAGTTGCTTACCTAGAGTTAGAGAGGATATTTCAAGTCCTTCCTGCTCTAAAATATCCAAGTTGTTCTCTCTCCATTCCCGGCATTTGACTTGAACAGTTTCTGGCATGAATTCGCAGAATTCCAGTGGTAGTGAACACTCTGTGAAAAAAATAATTTAGTACACGCAGTTAAATTACAAGTTGTGTGAAGGTGAATGTCTAAAATCATGTTAGTTAAAAATGTATAATTTTTGGGTAACACTTAAAGAAGGAAAAGCGGGAAGGAGGGAAAGGGGAGAACTGCTTACTTAAACTATGGAAACTTATTCTAACCATGTCCCAAACACTAATCTTAACCCCAGAACTAACCCTAACTACAATCCCACGTTTAAAACTAACTCCAATGCTCTAATATTTATTGTAGTTTGCAGTTTCCCTCCTTCCCATTTTCCTCTTTTAGTTTTTGTGTTAAAGTGAACATCTAATATCATTAAAAATATTATAATTTTTAAACATACCTGGACAATAAATAACTTTTAAAGGATATGAAACAGTTTTTTCCTTGGATTGTTTTCCATTATTACATTCTTCATTTGTTTCCTCTACTGGTGTTTCAACTTCTTCCGACATTTTGGTTACAAAATCTTATCTACCGGTAGAATGATATAATCCTACCTGCAAGGAAAGTCAACAACAAAAACCTTATAAGCCTTATGTCTTATAAGGGTTAAAAAATAAACCATCAATAGTATTAGAGTAGTAATTTTGAGTAATATAGTTTTCAAATAAGCGCACAAAACTAAGCTCAATAAACAATTAATATATGTATGTGCCCTAGCCATTTAATTACCTGAAAACGCAACAAATATTAAACACTTCAATTTACCTTGGTAACTTGTTTATTTTATGGTCGATACGCATGAAAAGTACACGCATGATTAACTGATGTTTTCTGCACGGTGGCGCAAAAGAGTTACAAACGATTTGCGTAGTTTTGTAAACATTTTCCGTGTAGATAACTTCCCTTAACCGATATGTTGATATCGGAGTTACCTAGCTCTTCGGGCGAATCAAGTCTATCTAAAGCTGGGATTCGTCCTATCCCGAACAAAATGGTATGTATATTTTTTCAGTACGGTAATTTAACGTTATGTTTGGAATATCAGTTTTCTAATTTCCCTTTTACAAGCAGGATTGGAAGTACAGTCAACGAAGAGACATGCAGCTCATTCTTCCTGGTTTATATCTTGGTCCTTTACAAGTCGCATGCAAATCAAATGTAAAATATTTCTTTTTATTTTAGTGGCTTGTCGATTGTGTAACATTTTTTCTGTAAGACAATACTAAAAGAAGGGAAGGAGGGAAACTGCTCACTAAAATTACAAAAACTAATTTAAACCCTCCCCTGAACACTAATCTCGATCCCAGAACTAACCCTAACTCTAACCCCATATTTAAAACTACCTCGAATGTCCTAATCTTAACTTTAATGTGCGGTTTCCCTCCTTCCCGCTTTCCCTACTTAAAGTTTTCTTCTAATTATCCCCTCCTTTTTTATTTTCAAATGCTGTCTATATTAAAATTGATTTTTACAGCTCCAATGCCTGCTCGACCACAAAATCAGCCACATTGTTTGTGTGCGTGAAAACATGGAGAAGAAGTTTGTCCGCCCAAACTTTCCTGATACATTCAAGTAAATTCTTTATCTCTTTTTCTCACAAACTTCTTGTTCATCAAGTTTTTATGATTGGTGCTGTGTTATGTCCAGAAATCATAAGTAATGATTCTTATAGGATATGATATTCATGTTTATCCCCGTGAATGGGAAAACCATGGGGGTTAACACACGGGCAATCGTCATATTAGCTAGCAACCAGTTTCGTACCTGCAACCTTTCTCTGAAAGGTGACGTACTAAACCACCAGACTAACCCGTCGTTGTTTTACAGATACCTTACTGTGTTGGTGCAGGACAATCCATGTGAAAACATCATGACACATTTTGCCATTGTAAATTCCTTTATAGACGATGCGTTAGAGAATAATGGTGTTATTCTCGTGCATGGTAATGCAGGCATATCCCGTAGGTAATTTTTGCATGAATATTGATACACAGTTACCTTGTAGCCTTCTATTTACATGTGACACTACTTGTTTTACAGTGCAACTCTTGTCATAGCTTACGTGATGCAAAAATTTGGAATGCCATCAGAGTAAGTAAATCATTGTCTATTTGTATCGAGCATAGTCACTCTATTCAACAATGTACACCACAGTGAGGCATGTATGTATGTCAGAGATCGGAGATTCTGTATCAACCCCAATGCTGGTTTCCTGCAACAATTAAAGGTAGGAATGCAGGATTAGGATTAATGTTTTTTTTGGATTGATGCAATGCCATGAGGACCGAACCACTTTCATAAAGTGTAGAGGTGTTACCTGTGAAGCTACCATTCACACATTGTCTTCACTGTGCGTATTTCCCCCTTGTTGGTTAGGCGGTTTAGTGGGTTGCCATCCAATCGAAGGGTTGCAGGTATAAAACTGGTCGCTAGCTAGACGGTTTGTCGTTTTGGCAAGGCACTTTACGGACATTGCCTGAACCTAGCAGATTAGTGGGTTCTACCATATTAAAGAAAAGGGCCTATAATATACAACACACTGCAATAACTCTGGTCAACTGATGGTGGGCGCGAGGTGATCTGACGATTGTCCCTGTGTTAACCCCCTTTGTTTTGCCATTCATGGGAATAAACATGAACATCTTATCCTTTCCAACTAGATAGACTAAAACACAAATCAAGAGTCTACTGTCAACCATTCACACACAGTGGAGTGCCAATATATGAGCCTAAAATGTAATCTTTATAATTCTTGTGTGATGTTTAGAGTGTTCAGAAATTTTCTTTCAGCATTTTTATTGCTTGTAAATATTACCATAAAATTTGTAGGAATATGAGCCCATATATCAAGCTCAGCGAAATATCAACGATCCTGGGACATCTGGATGTGATAAAAGTGGATTAAAAAGAAAAATGGATGAGGATATGACTGATCTGGATTGCAATGACAATATGACCTGATTTTCTTAGAACTACTGTCAAAATTTATACTGGTAGATTTAAAAGTCCATTGATGTGCAAATTTGCGTATTATAGGCATTGCTTCATAGTCCATTTACTGTTTATTTTGTTTTTTGATCATGCAATAACTTCTGACTACCAAATGTTTGTAAGAAGTATATATTTATTTATGTATTCTGATCTTTCTTCTTTTTGTTATATTTGCAATTTTTGATATCTTTATATTATTTTCCTTTCTGCATATACACAGATGCAAAAGTAATGTGTTTATTACAGTAAAAAAGGACAACTTAGTAAAATGAGCATTATAAATGAAGACTCAATAATACGATACAAATACATACAAATGACGCACAGCAGAATGAAAATATCTACAGCATAAACGGGATGTCGAAATTCTTCTCACCAGTGCCTACGTACATGCAACCGAATCTAGTGGTGTTTGGCACATGGTAGAATGTCATGCCCAGCCAAACCAAACTACGAAGGCAAACCAACCCACTTCCTCGCTCGAACTGGGAACTCCAGGAACCTACAAGATGGATGGGGATATTACTACTACTATTAATTGAAATTAGGAGAACAGTATAGGATATTCATGTTTATCTCTGTGAATGGGAAAACCAAGGAGGTTAACACACGGGCAATCGTCAGATCACCTCGCGCCCATCGTTGGATTACCGGAGCTATTGCAGTGTGCTGTGTATGATTTACACGTTCCTTTAATTTGGGATACCCATTAATCCGCTGGGTCTAGGCAATGTCCGTTAACAGTCTTACCCGAGGACACAACTGGCTATCTAGCGACCAGTTTTAAAACCTTAACCTTTCAGTTGAAAGGTGCCGCATTAAACCACTAGACTAACTGGTAGATGGATAGGGATCTTACTTCAAAAATTTATTCTTTTAATTAAAATTAGAAGAACAGTATACAGTCACATTATCCTAAATATAGCTGTAAACCTTTGTTTGTGGCCGTTAGAAAATTGTTGTTAAAAATTAAAAAAAAATAATTTGGTACATTCAAAATGCATACACTTTTTCCACATTGGATGATTTTAGATAGTATCCAGTACACATATTTAATCAGTCACAGTCCACAACACACAACAAAAACACCAAATGATAGATATTTGTAGAAAAAATGTTAGTGATGTTTATAAAGATTTGAGTTTTAACAAAAAGTTAAAAAATTTTAAGATCTGTCAGAACACCCAACAAAAAACATCAAATGATAGACATTTGTAGAAAAAATGTTAGGCATGTTTATGAAAACCTGAGTTTTAACAAAAAGTTTAAAAATTTTAAGATTTGTCAGGAAAATTATCAACTCAGTTTTTACCTTTTGGGATATCCTCTTCAATGCTGTCCATGAAATCAATGGAAGGATTCAGATCAGCTTTTTCTTTGATTGATTTGTTGCCAATGTTTTGAGCTTCCCTGAAGTGCATGAAAGATGCCAACTTGCCACATTCTGTCACTGATAAACCTGGAATATGACATACCAATTTTAATGCTACAACACAAGGTAATAAGATGCTTTTAGAAAGCATTTTTTGAATCAACCAAGTCTAATTTGAGTTACAATTACAACATAATGATACTATTTACACCACTGATGTTGTATTAGTTCGCCGACAATTTTGTAGTCCTGCTTTTGTGTGGACCTATTTTTTATTAAAATGAGGTGATATATTTTTCGTTAACTGTAATAAAAGTTTCACAAATCGGTTATTTAACAGTTGTGTAATGACAATAATTTGTTATACCTTGGTCCTGTTGACAACAAATAAAAAATACACAGAATTTAAAAGACGACATTTTGACCTTCAAAGCTTCGGTTTTTGTGAACTTCTCCAAGTGGAGTCTTGATGTATGCTGCTCTTGGAACAATCCTTGCTTCCTCATCAATTGTTGCAACAATAGCAGAGACGCGATCCTCTTCCTTGATTTGAATCTGAAAGCAAATTTGTTAAGTTATAACACTTCGTTCATGCCCAAAAGTGTTTAATCAATGCACCGTATAATGTTACAGTTGGGAAAATCATAAGTTTTAAAACTTGGTCAAGACATTATAAAAAACACTTACTCTAGATTTTTGGTCTATTTTTTGGGTCTTTATTGTCCTTGTAGCTAGCTCTATTTTTTTAACTATAGGTCATATTTGGTGTGCAATCTTATCAAAATTCATGAAGTTTCTATTTTCATCCAAAATCATATAACGAAACTTTACAAATCGACTCACAGTAACTTCTTCCTCTGTATATTCATCACCATCTCTGACTCTCCTCACATCAGTGTGTTCGTATTCATACGAAGGATCGCCCATCAACCTCCCTCGAACCATGGAAGCTTTGTTCTTCATCTCCGATGTCGCAGGAGGAAGAAGATGCCACTCGACGCAGTTTAAGCTGATACAGATTTCATGTTAGGATATTATGTTCATGTTTATCCCCGTGAATGGGAAAAACAAGGGGGTATAATTTACATATTCCTTTAATTTAGTAGAACCCATTAATCCACAGGGTTCAGGCGATGTCCGCTAAGTGCCTTGCCCAAGGACACAACCGACTAGTTAGTGACCAGTTTTAAACCTACAACCTTTCGGTTAAAGGGCTTCGCAATAAACCACCAGACCAGCCGGTCGGACAAATATTTATATTTCCTTATACAGTTGTACTCTCATACTAAACATGTGCATAATGCACTGTTTTTGACATGGTATCCATAAACTTTATTTTGAAAATGCTAATAGTGATAGTTGGATCAAAAATTCTGTACACGAAATTTGTTTCGTTGCTAAGGTGTGGTGGATTTTATTGCCTTTCTTCTTTTTATGATCTTCCTTTAATGTAGAAATGGGTGTAGCCATATCTCATATAATTAATTGAACTGAATGTTCCAACTGTTATGTGCCTTCTTAATCGTTTTACGCTCACAATATTTAAAACTCTCAGTTAATTTATTAAGTCCCGTACGCTCGCTAAGTATTAGAATATAAAAGACCACTTTTGATAACATCTGGGATATTACATAGACATCGTATAATAAGTAATCGGAATAGGTGCTTTTACAGTCAACACTACATCAACTATAAAATATAGACTGAACTTAACATTACTCAACAGTAATTAGCCTAATTAATTTTTAATAAAAAAATAATGCAATGTATTCCAACTTCATTCTAATGAATATCCAACCTGTAGAGGGATTTTCTGTCTTTCAGCTCATCTTTCCCTGATCCCTGGGCGATGAAATAGTCATCTTTGATTCCCAGCATCTTCCCCCAGAGGACCACATTGTTGAATTTGTAGTGAGTTTTCAATATTATCAGTGAGGTTTGAAGAGCGGATTTCTGTTCTGGACTTAGAATCACACCACTCCCAGCGACGTGGTCAATATTTAAGTGAAGTCCGTTGGCATCCATATTAATTTTTGTAAAACCAAGTGCTTATTGGATTCTAAATTTAAATAAATAATCGGTATTAAAATACAGTCGCTTATTTTGTTATAAGTCTGAGTAATTACTTGTTACTGGCCCAGTCTGGAAAGCATGGTCCATTTGAAGTTCTTGTGCATACAATTTTCATTAAATTTCATGTACATTCAGGATTTTTTATGAGATAGACAGACCTGGATTGTTTTACTATTGTATTTTAGGTTTGGCATGCATTTTTGGAATGTTATAGTGCTGTAGGGAAGTACATTTCTGCTTGCCAGATTTTTGCTCTTATAAAAAAACTACCTTTAAAATGTAAAAAGATTACAAAATGTCTCAAAATTGGTACAATCTAAATACAGACATTGAAATCACACCAGTATATTGAGATGAAGAAATCATAATTAAAAAAACATGAGAAACGGAAAATGTAAAGATACTGTACATTAATTCATTATTTGAAAGTTAGTTTGGTATTCCAACTAACTTAAAAATAGTGTTAGGTTAAAGCTAAAGATATTCTTTTAAACGCTTCAGTTGGCAAACTTTCCAGCTAGGCCTTTTTATTATATTATAGGACAATAATGTATTAAGAATAGAAAAACCAAGATTTTTCTACTGCAAAACAAACACAATAAAAATCACTAAATCGCAAAAATAAAGACTAGTAAACTATTAACGTCAGTATATCAAAAAACCTTACTGTAAAAGAAAAAAATATTTTAGCTAACCGACGCAACTTTCCTAAACTACCAACGTAGTTTGGCTCTCTCCATAGCAACATAGACACATTATAAAGTAAAACCGAAAGAGTATAATAATTCGGATAAAGGGATGTGTCAATTCTACCAATACTGATAAATCCACTTGTAATGTGTTTTATATGGTTGAGATCATTAAGATTTATTAGTTCATTTAATTGTTTGCCTCTTTGTCCGACCGGTTAGTCTGGTGGTTTAGTGTGGCGCCTTTCAGCCGAAAGGTCGTAGGTTCAAAACTGGTCGCTAGGTTGTGTCCTTGGGCAAGGGACTTAACGGACATTTACTAAAACCAGCGGATTATGGGTTCTACCAAATAAAGGAACGTGTCTATCAAACACAACACACTGCAATAGCTTCGGTAACCCGACGGTGGGCGCGAGGTGATCTGACGATTGTCCGTGTGTTAACCCCGTTAGTTTTCCAATTCACGGGGAATAACATGAAAATTATATCCTATCCTTGTTACAGTTACAATTAATATAGCGTGGATAAAATCCGACGGCATATTACGTGGGTTAGTATGTCGTCATTCAGCCAAAGTGCTAAATTTCGAAACATTTCGCCAGATAGGCCTAGTTCGTTTTGTCCTTGGTCAAGACCCAGTTGGTTAATGAGTTCTACCAAATCAAAGGTATTTTTATTTTTCATCAGTACCGAAATCGTGTTGTGGAATGAGGCCTAAATTAATCGCCACAGGTACGTTACGAAGCACGTAACGTGACCATCAGGATGTTTTGGATGCTGACCAGTTAACTGAACCTTTTTCAAGTGATTTCCGACATGATACAATTGAACTATCAACGTGATATTTCGGGACTGTTTACTTCTCTGGGTGTTTATCCTAAATTTTAGCGCAATGGTTTTGGGTGGGCTTTTTCCGAATAGTAAAAACAACATACGATAAATAGGATCTACGATATGCCAAGGGGATAACATACACAGGTAATCTTCAGATTGCCTCGTGTACACCGTCGGTTTACCCTAGCTATTACTAATTGCCTTGCCCAAGGACACACACGACTAGCCAGCGACCAGTTTTGCTCCATACCCTTTCATTTGAAAGGCGACGCACTACATCGCCAGAATAACCGACCGGACAAATAAAGTTACAGCAGTTCATCGGAGATGGCGTATGTGGGAATCTAAGAACTTCGGCCGATTTACTCGTCTTTTATTTCTAGATAATCGGAAAATAAGCATTCAAGTTTCTATTACTTTATAAACAACAGCGTTTTCTACGTGATTTTACTTAGCAAAAGCGCGCAATATACCGACAAAGTTGCATCAACAAATCGGAGATCTTAAATAAGATCCCTTAATTTAAATTCGTTATAATAAAATAATTTATATCGAATGATCAAACTACTACTGGGATTAAATTTCCAAGTATATGAGCTTAAACAATAGGATAGGATATTCATGTTTATCCCTGTGAATGGGAAAACCAAGAGCAATCATCAGATCATCTCGTGCCCACTGTCGGGTTACCGGAGCAATTTCAGTGTGTTGTATATGATATACACGTTCCTTTAATTTGGTAGAACCTATTAATCCGCTAGGTTCAGCGTTTAGGCAATGTCCGCAAAGTGCCTTGCCCAAGAACACAACCGACCAGCTAGCAACCAGTTTCGCACCTGCAACCTTTTGATTGAAAAGCGACGCACTTAACTGCCAGACTAACCGGTAGGACAAATAAATTAAAACAATTATAGGGTAAATTAACAAATATGGCAAGAAAGGTGGACTATGTCCATAATAAGTGGCATCAGCACTTGTAACAATTATGTAATGTGTTTTATTTAAAAGACATATTGGATAAAGTAAAAAATTACACTATGAAATGGATGGATTTTTAATTGTTTAACATAATAAGAATTTATAACGCATTATAAAGTATGACTTGAAGATTTGTTTTTCATAATTTCAACTTCGGAACAGTGAGATTTTCTGCAAAAAAATGAAGCAACTCTTTCCAGACTTTTTCCTGGTTCCTACAGTGAGGTAGCTTAATGCCTCCCCAGTTGGCAAAATGTGGTTTGCCAAATGTCCCATGGAAAAGATTACAGATTGTGTATGGTGGTTCCATTAGATGACCACTTCCTGCACAGCGGATTAATTTGTAGTTTGGGTGTTTGGTCATCTTTAACAGTTTCTCAGCTTTATTAATTTGATATTCTGAGGGCACAGTATTGTCACACAGGCCTGCTATGAAAAGATATGCAATGTTTCTTTTTTCAAAAAAATTCAGAACACTTCCGGTGAATATTGGATCCAAAGGGTTTGTAGGAGTATGATAGACTGCGCGATACCGTGTCCATGCCACTCGTTCTTTTTCAAAAATATCATAATGAATTGGAGCCGGCTTGTATATTATTCTCCCTCTGTACTCCAACGAAAAAAAATGAACATTAGTAAAACTATTCACCCATACCACAGCTCGAATTCCTTTTAAACAGCTTCCAATTGCTAGAGCTATTGGCCCACTTGCAGAAGAGCCAAATACAGCAATACCTTTACTATCAACTGAACTGTGGTTCAGCAAAAGCTGTACAGCTGTCTCAAAATATTCCAGCTTTAAATTGCTACCTTGGCTAAATCTTTCAAAATCAATTTCAGGCAAGCCTGCGGCACCATAGTAAGCGAGGGCAAGGGCAGCATAGCCGTGGCTTGAAAATAATGAAGCTTTGTATTCCATTGTACCAGGGTAACCACCAAACATTACTAAGATACCTGTAAATAATATATCAAATAAAATGGCACCAAGAGTTTGGACAAACATGTCCAAAGTTGTTTGTAAAAGCTATTACAGTGTAATATTCATTGTTCGGCCGGTTGGTCCAGCGGTTAAGTGCGTCGCCTTTCAATCAAAAGGTTGCATGTGCGAAACTGGTCGCTAGCTAGTCGATTGTGTCCTTGAGCAAGGCGCTTTACGGACATTGCCTGAACCCAGCAGATTAATGGCTTCTACCAAATTAAAGGAACTGGTCTATCATACACAACACACTGCAATAGCTCCGGTAACTCGACAATGGACGCGAGGTGATCTGACGATTGCCCGTGTGTTAACCCCCTTGGTTTTCCCATTCACGGGGATAAACATGAATATCCTATCCCTATCCTACATGATCGTAAAAAAGAAAGTTAATTTTAACATCTTTGGTAAAAAAACTAACATCCCATATAATTAGAACGAAGGTAAACCACCCTCGTCCGAGTTTACACGAAAAACAAAATAAGCCATTCGATTTTCTAATATCCAGACCATGATATCTATCATTCCCTACTGTTTGATTTATTAAACAATTTAGTTATACTATCAAAAGGCTCATTACAAACCATGACCAATGGTACTAGAAAGACAAACAAAACAAAAATAAAGCAGACCAACAAAATGCGTTCAACTACCTGGGAAAGGTCCTTCACCAGGAGGAATAAATAGAGTGCCGTGGACTCCATGTTTTTCCACAGTAAGCAAGCTTCTCTTTGTTCTTTTTGCCATAAACCATCGATTGACTTGAGTTGAAGCAAGATTTTTCAACTGTCCTTTGCTTTTTAGTTGATAAAATTCATCAAGATTGTCAACAATATTATCATAAACAACAAAATTGTGGACTTGCGGCGTTTCAACATTAGTTTTTGTCAAACGGTTATATTTTTTCTGAAACAATAAACCAAAATTTATTGCGCGTTAAAATGCAAGGTATTAACAGCCTTTCAATCGAAAGGTTGCAGGTGTGAAACTGGTCGCTAGCTAGTCGGTTATGTCCTTAGGCAAGGCACTTTACTTACATTGCCTGAGCCCAGTGGATTAACTAGTTGGTATTGTACTTGGACAAGGCACTTAACGGAAATTGTCTGAACCCAGCGGATTAATAAGTTTTAAGGGGATAAACATGAATATCCTTTTATTTTCTAAAATATATAAAACATGAATATCCTATCCTTGTATTTATTTATCATGGAATTGTCACATACTTTGTTTAGTTTTGAAGGATCCATTGCCCAAAATAATCCCATTGGTTCAATTCCTTTGTACATTCCACCAATAGCTGGATCCTCAGATAGTTCAATAAATCCTAATAAAATTGTAAATTATCTGCTACAGCCAAATATTCTAATAGTTTTTTACGAGAAAACTAAAAGGAGGGAAAGCGGGAAGGAGGAAAACTGCACACTAAAATGAAGATTATTACATGGGGTTTGAGTTAGGGTTAGTTCTGGGGTCGAGAATAGTGTTCAGAGGAGGGTTTAAATTAGTTTCCATAATTTTAGTAAGCAGTTTCACTTCTTCCCTCTTTCCTCTTCTTTTAATGTTGCCCGTCTTTTATGCTATTCATTTTTGTGTCAAAATTTTGGTCCAAATTTTATGCATTTTAGAAAAAAAAAGCAGTGGGTGAGCTAACTAAGGCGGAAACATTGAAACCAGTGTTATCTAATAACTAACTTAATTATGGTATTGTCAAAATAATTATGTAATAATCGCAAGCTTAAATAATAACATGCAAATTCTGACGATGGACAAGCTTCTAACAGTTTAAAATTTCATTTAGTAGAAAAAAATGTAAACCTTTTTCACTTGATTTGTAAATAGCAATGCACTCAAACAGAGCACCATTATCAGCAGTAACTGATGAACGAATGGTTAGCTCTCTCTTAGCAGGTAGATCTGTCAAAAGGACATTTAACTTGTTTTTTTGTGTGATGGGTAAATATATTTTTACCTGAATGTTGTAAATTTAGTATTAATGCTTGTATTTAAAATGGATACATTTCAGATGCGTGTAGTGACATTCGCGGCTTGTGTCATATTTGTTGTACAATATATTAAGTTTCAATTCGAAGTCTAAGTAGTTGGAGAACTCAGGGCAGGTTCAGTGCACGGTATAAGCACGCCAACCGACCACTAAAGCACCTGATTCTCCACATGCGTTTAGAGTTAAAGCCACTTATTGTGGAGAGAAAATGGGTTATAAAAAATATGTAGAATCGAATGTGATTTGATCTTCCTGTGTTGTTAGATTACAATGACGGGAAATTCAGGTTTATCTCCATAAATGGAAAAACCAGGGGGGTTAACACACGGGTAATCTACATATTACCTCGCGCCCACAATTGGGTTACCAGTGCTATTTCAGTGTGTTGTGTTTGATTTACATTATTTATCAGAACCTATTAATCCGTTGGGTTCAGGCAATGTCCTTGGGTTCAGGTAATGTGCCTTTCCCAATGATAAAATCGACTGGCTAGAGACCATTTTTGAATCGACATATGTCGAACTATCAGTTCGATACTAATCAGTTCGACATAATTTACATAGAATCAAAATACAAACTTGATATTGATATTAGCAGTGGTTCATCTGACATGCTATTCACAGCACTGACATTAAATCTTGCACTTGTGACAGCACCATTCATCATTACAATGTTTTACACAAAACCTAATCCTAGCAATGTAATTCAATCAAAAATTCCATCTTACAAAAATAATAAATTAAAAGATAAAACACTATACTTGCTTTTATTTATGTACCTCGATATTAACACTTGAAAAACATACTAATTAAAAAAAAATTCCAACTTTAACACTTTTGCCTAATATTATAAATAAACATGTTTCAATTGATTACAAAGTTTTTATTTCTAATTTAATGCTGCATCGTAAAAACAATCATTTTTTAACATATTCTAACATAATTAGACTGTAATTAATATTTTTTTGGTAGCTCAATTGGTAAGAGCATTGACGGTTTGCAGATAGCTGGAAGGTTGTTAAATTAAAACCAGCTGCTGAATAGACAATTTTTTTAGACAAGGTAGCAGTCATTACATGAACTTAGTAGAATAATGGGTTTAACTATAACCTAAAGGAACGTTTCAGGCAAATATAACACTGTAGTAGCTCCGGTAACCAAATGCAAGGTTATCTTACGAGATACACGCAAGGTTATCTGACGATTGCTAGTCTGATAAATCCTTTGTGAGGAATAAACATGTATAAACTTCATATATTATTTTAAAAGTTACAATCCATAAACTAATTATTCCTAATTTACAACTTAGAGACAGGAGGTCGTAAATTTAATTTTAAAAATGCCAAGTGTTCCTTCCAGACTTTTTCCTGGTTCCTACAGTGAGGTAGCTTAATGCCACCCCAGTTGGCAAAATATGGCTTTCCAAAAGTTCCATGAAAAATATTACAGATTGTGTATGGTGGTTCGATCAGATGACCACTTCCTGCACAGCGGATTAATTTGTAGTTTGGGTGGTTGGTCATCTTTAACAGTTTCTCTGCTTGATTGATTTCATATTCCGAAGGTATTGTGTTATCACTCAATGACGCTATAAATAAATAAGCAATGTTCTGTTTTTCATAGAATTTTGGCACCAGGTTGGCCAATTTTTCATCTAAATAACTTTTTGGTGTATGATAAACTCGGCGATACTTTGCAGATGATCTAAATTCCTTCATGTACAGATCCTTCTTTATTGGTGCTGGTGTATGGACAATTTCACCTTTGTAGCGCACAACCGCATAATATGGTGAAATAGTGGCGTTTGTCCAAATCACACATCGAACACCATCTAACAAACTTGCCATGCACAGTGCAATGGCTCCACTAGAAGATGAACCTACCACTGCAATTCCACATCTTCTATCCACGTTTCCCTGGTCCAGCAGAAACTTGACTGATCTTTCAAAATATTCCAAATTTAAACTGTAACTTTCGGATAGTTGATCATCTTGCGATTTCACTTCAGGCAGACCAGGAGCTCCATAAAATGCAAGAGCAATAGCAGCATAGCCATGACTTGCATATAAGGATGCTCTGTATTCCATTGTTCCAGGAAAACCACCAAACATTGTAATTATCCCTGTGAGCGATTTTGTCTTAGCATTTTCTGCTTTTCAATACAATATAAAATAAATGTCAGACTGCAACTTAACATTTTTACAAAGCGTTAAAAAATGTCTCTATTAGGAAAGGATATGGTATTCATGTTTACCCCATAAATTAGGAAAAGCAGGTGAGGGTAGTGTTTCAAACGGGTTACCATCAGATCACTTTACGCCTATCATGGAATTACAAGACCTAGGGCAGTGTGTTGTATATGATTAAGACATTACTTTTGTGTAAGTACAACCAATTAAAAACCCTGATTTCAAGTGATGCCTTCTAAGTGCCTTGCCCAAGATCAAACTAGTGACCAGTTTGAATGCTTCAACCATTTGGCTAAAAGACACACTTACCAAGATGTTTGACCATATTTTAATTGGCTAATTATATATAAATGTTAATAAGTTAATAAGTATGTTAGTACCTGGGAAAGGTCCTTCACCAGGAGGAATAAATAGAGTGCCGTGGATTCCATGTTTTTCCACAGTGAGCAAGGTTCTCTTTGTTCCTTTTGCCATAAACCATCGATTGACTTGAGTTGAAGCAAGATTTTTCAACTGTCCTTTGCTTTTCAGTTGATGAAATTCATCAAGATTGTCAACAATGTTATTGTAAACAACAAAATTGTGAACTTGAGGTGTCTCAACATTCAGTTTTGCTAAGCGATTATAACGTTTCTGAAAAAAGAAACTAGAAGTGTTTGCGAACCATCCAAGATTAAAACAATTATGGAACATTAAAAAATTGCAAAATGGATCAATGAAAATCTTGTACGGCATTTCATTTTTGTAAAAAAATTAATGTAAAAATAAAACAAGTTATGGTTAATTTTTTTTTCTTTATACAATACACTATTTTTAGAAACTTTGGGTATTTATTGGAAATTTCATATATACATTTCTGATATCTCTTACTTTATTGACTGGAGAAGATTCCATAGCCCAAAACAATCCCATTGGTTCAACACCACTGTACATTCCTCCAATGGCTGAATCCTTAGATAGATCAATGGAACCTAATAACAACAAAACACTATATGATGTTTTATCCCCGTGAATGTTAAAACCAAGGAGGTTAACACAAGGGTAATCGTCAGATCACCTCGAGCCCACCGTCGGGTTACCAGAGCTATTGCAGTGCGTTAGGTATGATAGACACGTTCCTTCAATTTATTAGAACCCATTAATCCACTGGGTTCAGAATATGTTCTTAAAGTGCTTTGCCCAAGGACACAACCGTATAGCTAACAACCAGTTTCGCACCTACAAGCTACAACCTTTCGGTTAAAAGGCGACGCACTAAACCGCTAGACCAACCGGCCGGACAAATTGAAATTACATAACTTTGGCAAGGCAATAACATGAAGTATTCCATTCATACAAGCTTAATTGGTTTATATACACAACATAAAACATAGGTTTTACAGTTTTAACATCATTATAGGTCATTTAACATTGATATTAAAACTACATAGTTTTTAAGGCAATAACAGAAAGTATTCGATTCATATAACTGTTACAAGCTTAATTGGTCTTCTATAAATAACACAAAACATAGGCTTTACAGTTTCTATTGTATTGACTACTACACAATTTTGGTTAGGGATTCTGTAATTCTGAATATGCATATTAAAATAATAAAACTAGTTCATTTCAACAACAAATTTATTTTACCATTTTCATTAGATTTGTAAATCACAACACACTCGAAGATGTTATTGTTGTCACTCTTGATCCAGGAATGCAAAGTGTGTTTTTGATGGCAAGTTAATCCTAGAATAGAAAAATACAAGCCAATTTTAGTCAGGGTGGTACTATGTCAGGCTATAGGATATGATATCAATTATGTTTATCCTGTGAATGAGAAAACAAAGGGGGTTAACAGTCCTTAACACATGAGCAATCGTCAGATCACCTTGCGCCTACCGTCAGGTTACCGAAGCTATTGCAGCGTGTTGTGTATGATTCACGCGTTCCTTCAATTGGTTATAGAACCCATTAAACCGCTGGATTCAAGCAATGTCTGTTAAGTGCCTTGCCCAAAGACACAAACGACTAGCTAGCGACCAGTTCAGAACCGTCATGTGAAAAGTAATGGAATGAAAACCAACTTCTTGAAACCTAAGATTATCTAGTAAATTAGTAAAGTATAGCTGAGTGTCAGCGACTTAACCAAGAAAATCAATGCATTGAACAAAATATAAGGCAATGACTCCATCATGTATAAAACACCACAATAACACATAATACATGGTGACAAATATTTTGATAAATCCATGTTTTAATTTTACTTCTGTTTTCCTACAAACATAAATGAATCCCATTTGACCTTCTCAGTTTTTGGACACAGCTTTAATCCAAAAAATTGGGAGAGTGTTATCAGGTTTTATTTCCAAGAACGAAAAATGGTCAGGGGTGTTATCCTACATGCAATTGTCAATTTAAATCGCATCTACTGTCAATTTAGAGACTCTACCAAATACCCAGTATTAATATAACTAAATGTAGTGTAATAGTAACAGGTCTACAACACCAACAGTGGACGACTGTACATGTAGTATTGTGACAATATATATATTTTTTATATCTGAAAAAATGAAAAGCCCATTATGGTTGCAGTTAAAATCTGACCTGTAATTGATATTACAAGAGGTTCATCCGACATGCTGTCCGTTGCACTGACATTGAATCTTGCATTTCTATTTTCCATCTTAATATTTGTTACAAAAAATATGCTGGTAGTGTTAAACCTTCACAGAAACACTAGTGTTGAAGCAAACACTTTTAAAGGCCCAAAATACTTACAGATCGTTCTGAGAACATTTGAAATACGTATTTTAGTAATATTAGTTTCTATCTGACTTCAAAAGCAAACGCATTCAACCTAAAAAAATGTCTCAGTCTTATTTAACTACGTAAATATAGATGGAAAATCAATCATCTAAAGTTTTACGTGGAAATTTATTATCTGGGAACCTGGTTAAACTTTTTTACGACTGATATACAGCCGGCATTCATTATACTAGCTCATCATAGGGCGTTGCGTTAATCCTGCAGCGATTTTTCTGCATCAGCAAAATGACACCGCAAATCGCCTCTAACTACAAAATGTAAACAGCAATTAACCTTTGGTTTAGGGGAAATCCCTAAACTAAGATTGTATGGACATGTAAATTTTAAGGGGTGTACATTAAAAAGTTTTTATAGAACTTAGCTAAAACTGTAAGTAATAATGTACTACTAATTACGTTGAAATATGACGTGTTTAACCTTGGTGTGTGCAGCGGTTCGCCTTGTTTTCACTTCAATTCAAACATCCGCGATAAGATGGACGTCATCCACTTAAAACTGCATTATGGCGCCAGTATTGGTCATTGATCGCGTGCAAAGGCTGACCTGAAAAACATTATGACGTCAATTAAGGGTCAGTGTTGTTTGATCTCTGGAAATCATTATGACGTCAGTTATTGCTCGGAGTTACGAAGGATTTTGATGGGGTTCCCGTGGGAAAGACCAGCTAATGGGTCTATTTTGGGCGAACAATCACACGAGATGTTGTCGCAAGAGTGAGAAGCAGAGAATCTATAAGTGGTTTTGGAGAGAAAAGATTACATGAATAAGACCCGAAACGGGCATCATGCAGTTTTTCTCTTAGGGATTGGAGCACCAGATAAATACGCATGTTTGGACGTCACAAGAGAGGAGATTAGGAAGAGACTTGGAGGAACGATCCTGATCGTCTAGAGTCCGAATTGAACTCAACCGCTAGAAGGACTAGCGTGTTTAAAGACTTAATCGCGACTGCATATTACGCGTTGTGATTCGATTCCGTCGACTGAAAGCTATCTGTTTTACCGTGGCGTATTAAGCCACATTATCAATTCTGATAATCGCTGATTTTGACTGCTTGTGAGTTGTTGCATGTCATTAACGAATTAAAGGCACTATACTAACATCAAAGGAGTGGACTCTGGTTATTTGAGTAGAATTCAAGAATCCAGGGTTAGGTTTACGTGTCTGATTACCCTCATAAAAATACCAGTACTCTAATTGAGTACTAGTTGTTCTAATCAAACATCTGTTTACTTTAGTTAGATATCGTTAAGCTGACGCAGTCTTGATAAGAGTGCTACCCCGCGGTCTTAGAACGCCGCAGTGTGCATAAAACGGATTAGTCTAATCAAGGATGACATCCTATTATCAAAACAATGCCAACAAAATTACAAACTTAAAATGTATTGGCATTAAAGATCATTTACAATTTGCCATATCCGTTTTATAAGGCATTTTGTTCAAAAATTGGTTGCCTTAACTCAGCGGTTCCCAAACTTTTGTTGTTGGCGGCGCCTTTTGTAAGTGTATTAAACCTCGCGGCTCCCTCATAAAGCCAAAAATTTTCTAACTGCAAGTATTGTATATTGCATATACAGACTAGTACGCACTTTGATAACCATTCAAATTCTTCAAAACTATTCACTGAAGTGACGGACAGTCAATCAATGCAAAGCAGTTATTTGACAAACCATTATTCGAAAACAATGCAAGGTAGCAAATAGTGGCAGTTAACAGCAAATAGTGGCAGTTAACACCGAACAATGGATTTTTAACAAGTAAAACGAATACTTTATGGGATTGCACACCAGGCTTATACATCTCCAACTAACACATGTACTGTAATTTTTTTTGTGAGGAAACAATATAATAAATGCAGCAACTTCCGCATGCTTTCGCGGCGCCCCTGGCAAAGTCTCGCGGCTCCCCAGGGCGCCGCGGCGCCCAGTTTGGGAACCGCTGCCTTAACTGTTCCATGTGCAAATGATTAGTTTAGTATATTTTGATTGGACCGATTGACAGCACGTAGGTTAAATGTCTAAAATCGGATACCACCTAGGCATAGAGGATTGCAACGGAATTACGAAGCTCACATGTTGTGGATATGCTGAATGACTAAATTCACAGAAATATTGTTATTCATTTATTTTGGTTTGCCTGCTGCGTCCATATTTTTTGTTCAATATACGGCATAATTTCATCTGATGCATTTTCACACTGACAAGTTCAAACAGAAAATTCGACTGTTGTAATATTGCCAGAAATCAATTCTATTTATTGAAAGTTAAAGCAGTTAGAACTTAGAAGTCAAATCATTATAATTTAATGTACCCGATCTTATGTTTTTTTTAAATTTTGTGTTATCACTTTTAAGTAGGTTACAGTGTCAACGTGCTACACAAACATCTTGTTTTAATTTTGTATTAACACTCTTGGTGTTTTGTTAATACAGTTGTTCTAATGTTTTAAAATTTCGATTTTTTTCAGTTATCAGTACTATTGGGTTTTGGGGTTTTAAGTTGAAAAGTGATACGCTCTGGTTGAAAACAATGATCAACATCAGTACAAACTCTGATGACCTGCCTTTGAGTAAGCCAACTATAATTACACATTGATCAAAGTCCCATGTATATTAATAAGTAGGGATAGGATAGGATATTCATGTTTATCCCGGTGAATGGGAGAACCAAGGGTGTTAACATGTGGGCAATTGTTAGATTTTCTCGCGCCCACTGTCTGATTACCAAAGCTATTGCAGTGTATTTTGTATGATTCACACATTCCTTTAATTTAGAAGAACCCATTAATCCTCTGGGTTCAGGCAATGTCCGGTAAGTGCCTTGCCCAAGGACACAACCGCTTTGTACTTGCAACCCTTCGGCTGAAAGACGACGCACTAAACCAGACTAACCCATCCGAATTAAGTTACATTAGCGAATAGCCATAATAAAAAAACATTGAAACTTATATCAAAAATGCATACAGTTAACTAAGCTTGGTACCACCTAAACAGTATTTAATTTATACAATTTTATAGTACATATGTATGTTTAACTCTGCAGTATTTCATAAATTATCTGTCTAGTTTCAAAGCAAAATTTTAGTTCAACTCACAGGTGCGTTTTGCACTTCCAACTTTACAAATAAAGCACCAGTAAGTACTGTTATTTAATGACTTTTCATGATTCTCCACACAGGCTTGTTGCTAACTCTGGAACATACAAAGGATGTGGTAGATGCTAAGCTTAAAAATGGAAAGGAAACATCTATGCAATTGGGCCAGTAAGTATTACAATACTGGTATGTGTTTTACCTAATCAAAATATAAATATGGCTGTAAAAGCAAGAAGATTTGTCAGATTACCATGTACCAGTACTGTATTTAAGCATGTTTTGAATTTAAATGACGCTTTTAAATCAATTGATTAAGGGAACAATTGTTCAATACAGTAATTTGTCCAGGAAGAAACATATTTGAGGAAATAAGATGCTATGAGAAGGAGAATTGAACTCAAAAGTAGTTCTTAAATAGTCACACTGTAACAGCTCTTTTAACAATTTTTCAAACTGTATATTAATATATCTATCTTTCTGTTATATTTTAATATTGTTGTTAAAAGGTTTTAAAGATTAAAATCTTATTTATGATTATTAACTGCGGTATAAAATGAATTATTTGTTATGCAGAATAAAGCTTTCTGGTGACATCCAAGTTGCAAGATACGTGGCACGCCTTGCTGCAAGTGAAAACAAGAATGCAATCTCGTTGGTCGGTTCTTGCCCTGTTAGTGCGACGGAGGTCGACCACTGGGTGGGGTATGCTGCGTCTGGAGCACTACAACGACAAAATGACGGAGAGTTTGTTGACGCTCTCAAATCTCTTGATTCTGCCTTGAGTCTACGGACGTTTTTAGTGGGAAACAATGTCTCACTAGCTGATATTGTAGTATGGGCCGTTTTGAGAGGTAAAAATGTGTTAGTTAAACTGAAAAGATAGCTGTATTAGAAAACAGACCAGTGCTAATTGTAAAATAAATTCCAACCACACGCATTTTCTTAATATTCATGTGTTAGTTAGGCAAGTGTTGCTTAAATGGAATTGAGTAAGCAAAAATGTTCCAAATACCACTCATCTGTCATACTTTCCAACCGGTTAGGCTGGCGGTTTAGTGCGAAGCCTTTTAACCCAAAGGTTGCAGGTTCTGAACTGGTAACTAGCTAGTTGGTTGTGTCCTTGGGTAACGCACTTAACAGAAATTGCCTAAAACCAGTGGATTAATGGGTTCTACCAAATTAAAGGAATGTGTGTATCAAATACAACATACTGCAATAGCTTTGGTAACCCGACAATGGGCACGAGGTGATCTGACGATTACCTGTGTGTTAACCCCCTTGGGTTTTCCCATTAACGGGGATAAACATGAATATCCTATCCTATACTGCAATACAGTAGCCCATCAACTAATCTTTCATACTGCATTACAGGCTGCAACAAATGGTTGGATTTGGAGTCCAATGGTTCATCGAAGACCAAATATGTCCATATCAGCAGATGGTTTAACTTTCTGTCCACCTTGCCTCATTTCCAGGCAGTCAGTTCTAAACTTCCAGCTGCAAATTCTCTGGTATTTATTCCAACAGTATTCTATTTGTATTTTTATATCATGCTGGAACAGCCCATATTATTGGCTTATATTTAATTATTTAAACTCATTCAAATATTTTAAACCAATTCTGAAAACATTTTGTATGGGTTTTATATATATATGTGTAATCCACATACAAGAAATAGTTCTGTTTCTTCCTTTACATTATATTTAAATGCAAATCAACATAGTTCCATTGTCTATTTGTTCACAATTTATAAAACATTTTTTTTTGTTTCTGTAAGTCCATATTTATCTATTTCCTGATAGGTGCAAAACTGGTCGCTAGCTAGTCGGTTGTGTCATTGGGCAAAGCACTTTACGGACATTGCCTGAACCCAGAAGATTAATCGGTTCTACTAAATTGAAGGAACTTGTCTATCATACACAACACACTGCAATAGCTCCCGTAACCCGTCGGTGGGCGCGAGGTGATCTGATGTTTGCCCGTGTGTTAACCCTTTTGGTTTTCCCATACACAGAGATAAACAGGAATATTTTATTATATTTTCTATCATTTGATTGCTTGTGTGTTAACCCCCTTGGTTTTCCCATTCAAGGGGATAAACATGAATATCCTATCCTATCCTACATTTCTCTTTCCACCCCTAGAGGTTAGATGCAAACACGAACAACAACAACAAGCAGAAAGAGGAGGGAAAATACATCGATCTCCCTGGGGCAGAAATGGGGAAGGTTGTCACCAGATTTCCCCCAGAAGCCAGTGGTTTTCTGCACATTGGACACGCAAAGGCTGCACTTCTTAACCAATTCTACCAGGTCTGTGTTTTTTTTGTATCAAAGTTTGTTAAATGTGAAAAAAATTGTCCGGCCGGTTAGTGTGGTGGTTTAGTGAGACGCCTTTCAGCCGAAAGGTTGCAGGAACGAAACTGATTGGTGCTAGTCGTTGTGTTTTCGGACAAGGCACGTACATTGCTTGAACCCAGCGAATTAATGGGTTTTACTATATTAAAGTAACGTGTGAATCATACACAACACACTGCAATAGCTCCGGTAAACCGACGGTGGGCGCGAAGTGATCTGACAATTACTCGTGTGTTAACCCCCTTGGTTTTCCCATTCACGGAGATAAACATAAATATTGAATATCCTATCTTATCCTATTGTTATTGCTAAAAAAATATTTTTTCAGATCGCATTTAAAGGGAAGTTGATTATGAGGTTTGATGATACAAATCCAGCTAAAGAAAATGAGGAATTTGAGAAGGTTTGAGCAAAAACCTTTTTTTATATATCGTAAAAAAATATATATATCATTTTATTCATAATTTTGTTAAAGCATTTTATACTACAGTGTTGCAATCTAGGCATCAATGATTGCTTATTTTTGTATGTTTAATAGCATTTTTATTATTATTTACAATGCGGTTCAGTGGTGTGAAGATTTTTTATCGGACCAAGTTTTAAACTAATCCGCTTGTCACTAAGACCTGTTTAGACTAAGAACTTATATAGAAATTATTCGTGTTAACCGACACTTGCATATTGCATGGAAATTTATTATAGTTTTAGCAAAAACAAAGCCTTTAATTAGTTCTCTTATATTGAGACATTAAGTATTGTCACTATTCTGTAATTGTAAAAATTATTTTTGGATTTATGCTTTTTGCTTTGATTTTTTATAACATTTCGATCGTAAATCTAAGATCGCGGCATCTTTAGGTAATCCTAGAGGACGTGAAGATGCTTGGACTGAAGCCGGACATCTTCACCTGTACCTCCGATCACTTCCAGCGCATCTTGGACGCGTGCGAGGGGCTCATTCGATCCGGAGACGCTTACGCGGATGACACAGATGGGGAGAAGATGAGGGCGGAGCGAGAAACTAGACAGGAGTCTGCGAACAGAAATAATTGTTAGTTGGTGTCATTACGTTAGTATGGGTGGGTCCATGGTAGCACTGGGACCAGGAATGTAGGCCATGATACATTACATTAGTATGGGTGGGTCCATGGTAGCATTGGGACCAGGAATGTAGGTCATGATACTTTACATTAGTATGGGTGGGTCCATGGCAGTACTTGGACCAGGAATTTAGGTCATGATACTTTACATTAGTAAGGTTTAATTTCTTTGCTCTATCATCACTATTGTCTAATTTGTTGCGGAATATATTTGCTGGGTAGGCATGTTCATTTTGCTATCACGCCATTTTAAAAATAGTTTCAATACATTTAACTAACTACATTATAAACCACTGAATAGTTTTGTATTGTGGTTGTTATTGTCTAGAACAGCGGTTCCCAAACTTTTTTGTTGGCGGCGCCTTTTGTAAACTTATTAAACCTTGCGGCTCCCTCATTAAGCCAAAATTTTCAAACTGCATATATTGTATATTGTATATCCAGACTATAGCATGCATGTGGATAACCATTAAAACTCTTTAAAACTATTCACTAAACTACTAAAGTGACGAACAGTCAATTAATGTAAAGCAGTTATTTGACAAACCATTATTCGAAAACAATGCCATGTTAGTGAGCAAATAGTGGCAGATAACACCGAACAATGGATTTTACAAGTAAAACGAATGCTGTATGCCAGTGTATGGGGTTGCACACCAGGCTCAAACATCTCCAATTAACGTTTTACTGGTGTAACACACATGTACTGTTTTTTTGTGAAAAAAACATTAAATGCAGCAACTTCCGCATGCTTTCGCGGCGCCCCTGGCAAAGTCTCGCGGCTCCCCAGGGCGCCGCGGCGCCCAGTTTGGGAACCGCTGGTCTAGAAACTCAACTAAACAGTTATAAAATTTGAATAAAAAATTTGCTTGAATTTTATTTTTTTGTCTTTAAAAATATCCCCCCCCCAAAAAAAAACATTATTAAACACATGAATTACAAAATCCGTGGTTGGCTATTTTATAATTGTACCATTTATGTAAATCGATTAACCATTGACAGATTACAGCACCAACTAAGTACAAGTTATAATATGTACTTAAAAAAGTCGTTAAACTGAACAAAGCTATAAAATTAAGCTCGGTGTATAAAAAAAAACAATCTCATCCGCTGTTAACCAGACTCTTTTTAACTCTTACTAATGATATGCAATTCATCAACGCATTTACAGTAATATTGGCCAAAATGCCCAAAATAGCTAATTGTCTGTAACTTACTTATTTCTGCTAAACCTTACTCCAACCGAGTTTCGCAAATGGGATGCTGTAATGCCAAGTACTCTTTTTATGGCGCTTTTCACAAACTTTTGTTTTTAAATTTGACTCCATAGTAAAAAAATAGGTGGAATCATTTCTTCACGCAGTTTTAAATAGAAAAGGATAGGATATTCATGTTTATCCCCGTGAATGGGAAAAAAGGGGATTAACACACGGGTAATCGCCAGATCACCTCTCGCCCATCGTCGGGTTACCGGAGCTATTGCAGTGTGTTGCGTATTATTCACACGTTCCTTCAATTTGGTAGAACCCATTAATCCACTGGGTTCCGGCAATGTCCGTTAAGTGCTTACCCAAGGACACAACCAACTAGCTAGCGACCAGTTTCGCATCTGCAACCTTTCGATTAAAAGGCGATGCACTAAACCTCCAGACTAACCGTCCGGAAATAACGCATCGGTCCAAAATTTCACCCCAATTCTCCCCCCCCAGCGGTTGAAAAGAACCTTGAGATGTGGAACGAGATGATTGCTGGTACTGAGTTCGGACAGAACTGCTGCATTCGTGCAAAGATGGACCCGAAGTCGGACAACGGATGTCTGAGGGATCCAGTGATGTACAGGTGGAAGGGAGAACAACATCCAAAAACGGGCCGGAAGTTTAAGTGAGTTCTGTGGATTAATTGTTTTCTGTTGAAATTTTTTTTTAATAATGTAAGGTTAAACGGCCACGTCATTTTTTCCCTAATTTGTAATGTGTCTATTCACTGACGTGTTTTAACTACTGTAGTTTTGTCGTTTTATCCTGTCTTTTTAATTTGAAATAATTGTTTTATTCTTCTTTATTGTAACGAAGGAGCAAAAAAATAAACTAAACTAATATCATTAAATGAGCTAATAGAATTTTGTTTGTTTGCTCCTTAACTGGTTTTAATATACAATTTTTTAATTGAACAAAAAAAGGTAATTTCTGTTTTAATATTGCCAGTTGGTTTTATGAAGTGTTAGAGTATAATGGCATTTAGTAAAAAATTTGTAAACATCATTAAATTAGCTAATGGAATCATTTTGTTTGTTTACTCCTTAACGAGTGTTAATAAACATTTTTTATTTCATCAAAAACGGGTAATTAATCTCTATATTGCCAGTTGGTTTCGTTAATTGTTAGGGTAGGAATAAGGTTTAAAGTGTTTAGAAATTAGCTAAGGTATCGTTTGGTCTTATTTAAATTTTGATCGCTTAATATTGTTCTTTCGCCAAGGTTTGGCGGCCGCGTCTGCTATATTTATTAAATGGTATCCTTTTTTTAATGACGTGTTTTAACGACTGTTCGTTTTGCTGTCTTTTCCCGTTCCTGTATCGTGATTATATTCGTTTGCCATTTTTTAAAAACTAGGGCAAAAAATGAATTAACTAAACTAAGGTATAATATAACAGAGCAGCAAGTTTAGCAAAAAAATCAAGAAATCATCATAAAAATTATTTTTTTCCTGTCATCGCAGGGTATTCCCCACCTACGACTTTGCATGTCCGATAGTGGACAGTGTGGAAGGGGTCACCCATGCTCTCCGAACCACAGAATACCACGACCGGGACGACCAGTATTACTGGTTCATCAATAAACTAGGCCTCAGAAAGCCATACATTTGGGAGTACAGGTAAAATGTTTATTCTTGGTTTTTTTGATTTTCCGCTCCTGTTTGAGTTGTTGTTTAATCAATGTCATTTCCAGTCGTCTTAACCTGCAACATACAGTGCTGAGTAAGAGGAAATTGACATGGTTCGTTCAGAATGGATTAGTGGATGGATGGTGAGTAGTTGGGATATTTTTAACTTTTACATTGCATTAAAAGGAGTGAGTGCTGCGTATTACCCATGTCCACAAATATCAAATGGCCTGAGTGTAATCATAGAGCTTACAGGGCTCGACATACACGCTTGTCCGCCTGTCCGGGACAGGTGATTTATATCGTGGGACAAGTAAATACT
>CH002950.1:1810495-1828728 GCA_000149265.1 Ciona savignyi
CGTGCAAAAGGATATGAAAGTAGGAAAATTTCAGTTAAACATTATTTTGGTCTTTTAAAGCGAAAAGTCCCTGCCAGATAAAAAGATGTTCCAATATATATATGGGATTATATATATGTGGGTTAGCGGCCACGTCTAATTTTCCGAAATTTTTAATAATTATTGCTTTTTTAGAGGTGTTCTAACGACTGTCGTTTTGTCATTTTTCCCGTTTTCCAAATTTTTATCAAAGGGTCCTGCTTCTTGTTTTCATCCTGGAAACAAAAATAAACTAAACTAAACTATGTATATATATTTATATATAAAACTATTTCAAATACAGTTTTTCTTTAAAATTAATGATGTGGGTCATTTTACCAAAGAATATTTATGTGTGTCTAGAAAATTTGCAAAAAATCTTAGTTTATGACTATAAATTATTTTGTTAAATGTTTTTTCAGTGCAATACCACAGTTTTTTGATGAGCCGTTATAAATTTTAATAACTAGTACATTTTTGTTTACAAATTTTCAGGCAAAAGCAGTGACTGATTTGTCAAATAACATGATGGTGGCTGATACTTGGGATGACTTCCTTAAATTCCTTGATCAAGGAAAGGTAAAAGAGGGTTGAAACATTTGTTATTTAAAAATACAGGAAAATCTCTTGCCAATTAGTCCGACTGGTTAGTCTGGCAGTTTAGTGCGATGCCTTTCAACTGAAAGGTTGCAGGTTCGAAACTGCCCAGCTAGACGGTTGTGTTCTTGGGCAAGGCACTTTATGGACATTGCCTGAACCCAGCGGATTAATGGGTTTTACTAAATTAAAGCAACTTGTCTATAATATACAACACACTGCAATATCTCCGGTAACCTGACGGTGGCCGCGAGGTGATCTGACGATTGCCTGTGTGTTAACCCCCTGGGTTTTCCCATTCAAGGGAAAAAACATAAATATCCTATCCTATAAGCTAACCAGTTGATATACATTTCAGATTATCCAAGCTCCATTTTGTCTGGAGGGCCCGGCAGAAGACTGGATTAAAACCAACAGTGCAAGGTATTGAAAAAATGTTTGTTAGGAATTCCCAGCAATTTTTAATTTTATGTTAAAATAAATACGTTGACCCTTTCCGACATTTTTGTTGTTCCCAACCAATCGCAAGCTGGTTCTGTTGACGACCAAACCATGGGCAATACTAAAAGGAGGAAAAGCGGGGGGGGGAAGGAGGGAAACTGCTTGCCAAAACTATGGAAATTAATTTCAACCCTTTCCTAAACACTAATCTCAACTCCAGAACTAACCCTAACTCTATAAAACCCCAGAACTAACCCTTACCCATGTTTAAAACTAACCCTTTTGACTTAATATTCATTTTAGAGTACAATTTCCCTCCTTCCCGCTTTCCCTTCATTTAGTTTTCCCTAGACCATTTTATAATCGGTGAGATTAAAAATGGCAATTTTGGTCTTGCCACCTTCTGTATCCGTTTTAACTTGATTTTGATCATAACATCTTCTGTTAACTTGATTCCAGAGATCAAGACCTTGTGGCTGGCGCACCATCCATGGGCGCAAAGAGCTTGTGCATACCTTTCAAGCCGCTCAAAGAGTTGGCTCCAGGTCAAATGTGCATAAGTGGAAACGGCAAGCCAGCTAAAGCGTACTGTCTTTTCGGCAGAAGCTATTAGTGTATTTTTTTCATTTTTTCTTCAAAGCAATTTGAAATTTTGCAATCCTGGGTGTCCTGTCGGTTGTAGAAGAGAAATCACAAAAAAATCATTCATAGAAATAATTTTAACGCCGTTTGTGAAGGTTAGGCAACGTAGGTGAACATTCGTATCAAAGTGTAATTCTTTAACACTTTCCTTGCTTACCTGAAGCTCTGTCTTGCACAAATAAAACCAAAATAAACTGCAATGGAGTTTTTGCTGTACATGCTTAATACTGTAAATGTATTAATGTGAACGGATGTTTGTAATATTTGCAGTTTATTACAGTGATATATATAGTAATAAGAACAAGTGTATAGAGGGTGTACTGCAAAATAATAATATTTACAACCTAAACTTCTAAAGTTTACAAGCAAATAGGTAGAAGTCTCAGAAATTTTGTCAAATCACAGTAAACTTGCCGTTATTGCAGAATGTGGTTCGTTAGCTTTTAAACTGAAAAGTGGTTGGGTGGGATAGGAGAATAGGATATACATGTTATCCTCGTAAAGGGGGAAACCAAGGTAGTTAACACACACACGGGCAATCGTCAGATCACCGTCTGACTATTTTGTATATGATAGACATGTTCCTTCAATTTGGTATAACCTATTAATCCGCTGGATTTAGGCAATGCCCGTAAAGTGCCTTGCCCAAGGACACAACCGACTAGCTAGCGACCAGTTTTGTACCTGCAACCTTTCGATTGAAAGGCGACGCACTAAACCAAGACTAATCGGCCGGACAGTAGCATTCGCGCTATTCTTAAAATTGCAGATTGTCGCTTCTTACTTATGAGTGCGTTGTGTGGTACCGTAGTAACAGAAAAAAGACGTTCACAAGATTTTATCATAAACCAGTTTCTAAACGTTGAATAAACTCCTTAATATTACTCGATTCTTTATCCACTTCTTTATACTCCTTTATCAAGTTTAAATATATTGTAAAGTGCTTGATAGCTTCTTCGGCGTAGTCTTTCAAATCTGGGTATATTTCTAGACACCTGGCCGCCGCTAGGGCCAAATATTTATGCCACTCAATGGGCAAGGGCGGCGTGACGTATGGGGGCTTTCCCAACTTTGTGCCGTGTGCATCTCGCACGTTGTCGATGGCCATTCGAAATCCCTGTGAATGTTTTTTTTTCTCTAATTGATCATGTTCTAATAACTTATTTAAATAAAACTATAGGGTTTGAGTACAAGACTACAATCCAACAGCCCTAATATATATGACATGTACTACATTTGTTCTCTGGAATGTACTATTGGAAAATTAAAATATTAGGATAGGATATTCATGTTTATCCCCTTAAATGAAAAAAACACCGTCGGGTTACCAGAGCTATTGCAGTGTGTTGTGTATGATTCACACGTTCCTTCAATTTGGTAGAACGCCAGGTTCCATCAATGTCCGTTAAGTGCCTTGCCCAAGGACACAACTGACCAGCAATGGACCATATTGCTTTTTCCTTGGTTATTAAAGCATAGTGTAGGCTAGTATTGTCCGGACGTTCTTTTACCTTATATGCAGCGTAATACAGCTCGTTTCGCTTTGTCAACCACATTTCTCTGTCTTTTATGAGCCTCCCATTAAGTTTTCTAATTTCTTCGGCTGTATTGAGGAAATAAAAGGCTGCTCTGCCTTTGGCCAGCCACGCTTCTTCGCTGGCGACGCGTTCCCACGACGACCAAGGGAAATTGACTTTTTGCGCCATGGCATGACCATCAGGTAACCGATATGGTAAAGACCAGTTGCTGATGGTGACATGACGATTAATGTAATCTGAAATTTAGGTGGTTATAATTTTGTCCGACCGGTTAGTCTGGCGGTTTAGTACGAAGCCTTTCCACCGAAAGGTTATAGATTCTGAACTGGTCGCTAGCTAGCCAGTTGCGTCCTTGGCCAAGGCACCCAACGGAGATTGCCTGAAGCCAGAGGAGTAATGGTTTCTGGCAAATAGAAGGAATGTCTTAATAATTACACACTACAATAACTCCAGTAACCCGACGATGGGCGCGAGGTGATCTGACGATTGCCCGTGTGTTAATCCCTTGGTTTTTCCATTCACAGGGATAAACATGAATATCCTATTCTATCCTATCCTAAACATGCTATTAAATCCGAGCGAGTATGACTTCAAACACAAAACACTTTCCATACCTGCTAAGTCAAACTTCTCCGACATATGAACAACCCATTGACATGTTCCCCAAGGTAAGAGCCTGTATGTTGCCTTCCAAGACGTGTCTGACGTTCGTAACCCGATGCATGTAAAGATATCTTGCCTGAAATAAGATCATTCATTTCTTTGGCCGAACGCTCGAGTTAGTCACAAGGTTAGCGTTAGAGGCATTTGTACTTTTATTCGCATCAACCACGCAACACCACAGCGGTTTAAAACGATACGATAAATTTTGCCAGCACTTCGAGTGCGGTAAACTTCCGGCCTCCGGAAGCCTCTAAAACACATGTATGCAAGACCACCTTTTACCAGCCCACATTTTCAACTAATTTAAAATAGAGTCCTTTAACGCACCCTTTGTTAGCGTCGAAAAACATTTTCATGTCAAACGCCACTGAACCATCAGCATGTAGTCCAGGCTGTGTGTTGTATTTATCTCCGGGAAATACCACGCCACGTTGCACAAGAAAGGGGTTGCCGACTTGTTTTAAATACCACGGAAAAGTCATCATTTCCCCGTCCACGAAACGAAGGTCTGATCTGTCATTTAAGCATTGTTGTCGATCGTTGTATAGAAAACAGGATACTAAATAAAAATTGACTTTTTCATGACTAAAGGCATTTGACCTAATTGCAGATTCTTATACTTTAAGCCACCTTTTGTGGATTTAAAATTAAAATGGTCACATAATATCTGTTTTCTACAAGGATAGGATAAGATAGGATATTTATGTACAAGGATAGGATAAGATAGGATATTTATGTTTATCCCCGTGAATGGGAAAACCAAGGGGGTTAACACACGGGCAATCGTCTGAACACCTCGCGCCCACTGTCGGGTTACCGGAGCTATTGCAGTGTGTTGTGTATATGATAGACACGTTCCTTCAATTTAGTAGAACCCATTATTCCGCTGGGATACTGTGCGCCAGACTTGTCAGTCCTCTAACTCGATAAAATGTACAATAAACGTTAATTATAATCACCTAAGTCCTTCGCACAATATCAAATATTTCATTGAATTAACACACAGGTCGCCTTTGCCAATCACAATTGCATTGTACGGCAAACTCTGGATAACGTTGATTGCGAAATCTCTGATGACGGTGTTTGTGCTCTGATCGCATAGAGGTCTATTTCGCCAAACCTGTAATGTGGTTTGATAACCGTTGTACAGCTGTATATAGTAATGTCCAACAATTTTGACTGGCGGACGACCGTGGCAATTGGCCCGTCATTTATTTATTATACAACTACGAAATGTAATTAACTACCTGGAAAATTAACACTCCCACAACCAACGCCTTTCCAAAATATCCTCTCAATCTGAGTCGAAATGACTGAAAAATGTTCTGGGTTGATTTGATACCGAAATTGCAGTCGTTTGTCACAACCGACAGGCCGATGCCAGCAAGAATGCAGATTATGATGTCAGATTGAATCCAGAACCTCTCTACCACTCCGTACAATAAAGGATCCCTAAAAGCGAAATATGTGAATAATAGGTTTTTACCGGGGTTAGTTTCGAACATTGCTAAGACCGTTTTTTGTATGTAAGTCGGTATATGTATCGGTCGCGTTAACCATTCGGCCACACGATAGTACAACGTTTTTTATCGAGCCAAGTTTCGAACCCATGATAGGCTCGTCACAAGGACTTGTATAACAGTCGGTATATATGTATGGGTCGCGTTAACCATTCGACCAAACGAAAGTGTGTATAATATGCCATTGTCGGGCTTAAAACATTTTCGCCTTTACTGACCGGTCCTTGTTAGCATTTTAACGAAATGCACTTATTCACAACCTAAATGCACTGAAACAAAAATATCTGTTTTTCTTACGTTGGATCTAAGTTTGCAAGCGCGGCAAAGAATATGGAATAGCAAATCATCATCGCAACCCACAACATAACTGGCTGGTGGTATGCGCTTTGCATCAAGACCCTGTGACAATACGTATTTTAAGATTTCAGTCTAAAGATTAATACTTAAGTTTTAGCAAGAACTCGTAATGCGCATGTATGTCCTATCAACCACAATTTTAACACTTTCCATAAAATGTGACAAAAAATGGGGAAATTCTTTATATAAATTTAATAAAAGTATACTTGTAAATCATGATTTCATATATAATATTTTATTTCTATGGGAAAACTTTGGACTGCAAAAGTTTGGATATATAGAAAGTCTTGATTGGTGGTAAAATGGGAAGATATGATTAAAAACGAAGCCAAATATATTTCGCAATCAATAAAAAAATATATATTGTTTGTTTATTTATAGCTTAAAGGTCCACCTGTTTCCAGCTACAAGACCCAACACAGCTAAACCAACGACTGGCCAGGTAAGCTCATCGAAGCAATGCAAAACATAAGCCGATAAGTTGTTAGTAAAGTCGGCCACTCCCATATTCTGGTGTGCGAGCTGTAGAGTCCCGTACTGACTTCGTAAGAGATGTTTAACGAACCCGGTAAGGGTCGTGTGGTCTCCCCAAGTAGATCGAGCCACTCTGGAAAACAGTACCAATCTTTAGGTATTTGAATTATTTGAATTTTTTTACCGAGCCATGTTTTCGAACCCATGATGGGCTCGTCACCAGCACCGTTTTTTGTATAAGAGTCGGTATATGTATCGGTCGCATTAACCATTCGGTCACACGACCGTACCAAATCACGAAGTTTTTAAAAGGTTGCGGTCATTTCAAATCACAATGAGGTGTCAGTGACGTCACGTGCCAGCCTTCATAGGGCCATATGTGCTGTCAAGTTTTAGAAGTGAAGTCATGAACAGATATGGCCTTGTATTTCACTTTAATTGCTCCGACATAACACATGGTAATTGTATTTGACACAATACACTATCTTTATTTGTTTTAATGTGGGTTTAGCGGCCACGTCTAATTATACCGACTTTTGATAATTTATTGGTTTTAGACGTGTTTTAACGACTGGCGTTTTGCCGTTTTTTTCCGTTTTCCAAATTTTTATCAAAAGTCTTGTTCATGTTTTCATCGTGGAAACAAAAAAATAAACTAAATTAAAAACTAAACTAACTATGCTCGACATAACACACCGACAACCCGCCTTCGGGCACCTGGTAATTTACTATAATGACTGTCGTTGTCCTAATGATAAACACCCTTTTTACTTTGCGGAGAGATAAAATAAAAAGCAATACATTTTACCTGAAATAACTAGAGATCGGTAAATAAATATAGGGTGAAAGGCCCAGCATAAAAACTGTTGTCATTTTCCATAGGGTGTTCCGGTCCAGTACCTGCGTTAAAAATATTGAAGTTTAACACACTATCATATAAGAACTATTTGCATTATAAAGATAATAATGGGTATGCGTTGGATGGTTGGATTAATGAATATATATCTTCTATGGCGGAGGGAGTTATTTACAGGATTTATAGTATAGCCTATATACAGGGTAATCTTTTAATAATACGTGACAAAAAATCGTGTTTTGGAACATTTACCACTTTTTTGGCCAACTTGTAGCCATGGTCCGATTGTTTAAGGTAATTTAGTGTGTTAAGTACGATAACGACATTGGTTTCTCTAGCGTTTTGTTTTAACTAGCAATCTCTTTTGTCCGGGCAATATCCGTAAGTACCTTATGCATAGCCACAACCGACCAGTTGGCGGTCAGTTTCGATTAATTTACTTTTTGTTCGAGCACGTAACGTATGTTTGCGCTCATGGCAGTTAAGTCCTAAACGACAACCCACAAGCACCTATAGGAGATGTGGTCGTATGCGTTCAATGTTTAGGCTACATATAGCCCTGCAAAAGTATGTAGATACACAATTATCTTGCCTTTATTTTAAAAAGAACCATCACAACCCACAGAGCGGTCCATGCTACGTAAACAACGATAGTGTGTTGGTTGGTTAAACTCAAGCCACCCACAAAACATCCAAGGTACAGCATCTGTTTAATAATAAGTTTGATCCGATTAGTATGGTGGTTTACTGCGACGCCTTTCAACCGCGAATAGTTGCAGATTCGAAACTGGTCGCTAGCTAGTCGGTTGTGTCCTTGGGCAGGGCACTTAACGGACATTGAATGAACCCAGCGGATTGATGGGTTTCACCAAACTGAAGGAACTTGTCTATCATGCAAAACACACTGCAATAGCTCCGGTAAACCGACGGTGGGCGCGAGGTGGTCTGACGATTGCCCGTGTGTTAACCCCTTTGGTTTTCCATTCACGGGGATAAACATAAATATCCTATCCTATCCCTATTTTACAAATCGGAGAATTACTAACTGCTTGAGTGCGTTACGCAAGCCGTATATTACCTTTCCCGGGTGTTTACCCATTTCGGACGCGTGCTCGGCAAAGCGTAAAGTGATCCATAGCAGTAGAGCAATGAAGAAATTGTTGAGAGAAAATACTTCCGCTGTAATCGACCAAAGCCAGGTAGTTCTTGTAGAGGCAAATGCAAAAGCGCTAAAGAAACCGCTCCAAATCGAACCAGTCAGCCTGGTAGATTTAACAAAATGCGTTAAATGTTTTGTGTACGTGAATTTAAACCTTGGATGGAGATAGCAGGGTCATAGAATATTAAAGTCAGATCTTGTGGAAATGGGCCCGACCGTCAAAGCCAGTTTGCGATGCAGCACCGCAATAATATTGTTTGAAACATAAATAATAAAGAGAGAATAAAATATAACAAAAACTAAAAGAGGATAATTAAAACATGCAAATAAATTTTAAGCCAGACTACAACCTGTGCACTAGTAAGAAATGTGCACTAGTAAGAATACCTGTGCACTAGTAAGAATACCAAAGCAGCTGAAGCAGAGCCAAAGCCAGCACACATTAGACCGGTTGTCCACGCCGGGTTGCTGGTACTCGATATTTGAACCAACTTGGAGAGCACAGTGAACAGCGGATAACCCGGCGGATGAGCCACCTGGAGGGATTGTATGCATGATGTGTCAGCCATATAGTCTGACGACTGCACCACTAAAAAAAAAGAAGGGAAAGCGGGAAGGAGGGAAAACCGTACATTAAAATGAATACCAAGGCATTAGAGTCAGTTTTAAACATGGGGTTGAATTAGGGTTAGTTCTGGGATTGAGATTAGTGTTTAGGGAAGGGTTTAAATTAGTTTTCATAGTTTTGGTAATCAGTTTCCCTGCTTTCCGCTTTTCCTCGCTTTAACGTTTCCCCACTAAACGAAACTAAGAATTCAAACACAGTGGGCACACATAGAAGTTTACCTTTGTACGGTCGTGTGAACGCATGGTTAACGAGACCGATACATAAACCGACTCTTATACAAAAAAACGGCCCTGGTGACGAGCCTATTATGAGTTCGAGACTTAGCTCGGTAAAAATTGTAAAAATCACTTTTTTATTGTAAAAATTACAATGGCATTTTTAATGTGATTTAAAATCCGCCCAGTGTAAATTTCCCTTCTCAAGCAAACATTGATTTAGTGGGCTACTAGTGCGTTTATGAATGAATGTGCTGTACTGACGTCAGTCCCATTCAAAAAGGCATACGCCCTTGGTATTTCAATTGCACGGACGCCCTTTTCGTAAATACTTAAATTGGGTAAAAGATGAAACACCTATATTTAACAGCGCACCGGGAGAATTGTTAAGTCGCAGTAGCTATAATTTTTATTCCTATTCGGTGATCAAACGTGACGGGTGTATGTATAATACCTTTTACCAGAGTCATTTTAGCTTAAGTTATTTACACTGGGCGTTTTAATCTTCAGACAAGATACAGTCAATGAAATAACCAATTGGTGACATAGAGCTGTTTCCTGCTTAACATTTGTGATGCATCGCCCAATTGAAACGCTATTGTTTCGAATATTTTGTGCCTATTTGGCGATAAAGTACGTTGCGCACTAAAGTAGAGATACAGATTCGCCTGCGGTTTATCGTGTATGTGTGGATAAGACCTATTCTTTAACTAAAACAGTTATCCGATATTGACAGGTGGTACAGTTGGTAGAATTTAGTTTGGGCTTCGTTTTCACCTGCTAGTTTTTCAGCCTGGTCTACAACGTTTCGTTTTCAACTGCTAGTTTACCGGAAAGCACCAGCAAAATTGGTTCGCAAATGCCTGTACAAGGAATAATAGATCCTGCTGGCGACAGAAGAAATAAAGACAAAACCAACCACACTGAGTTCCCAGAAGTACTGGAAGACATTCTTAAAGCATTTCAAGAAACTTCAGAGGACGGTAAGTTTTAGTGATGGTGCATTTTAGTAACGACTTAAGAACCCAGATTTATATAAAGCCAATCTAAGCGTGCAAAAGTGTATTACGAACGGGCCCCGTCAATATCGTGTTTTAAACCAAGGTGTCTGTAAAGTAAACACTTCTTGCAGGTTATTCGAGCTCTTTAAATTACAGTAGCCTGTAACTCTTTAACCCATTACGGTTTAGTAACTAAGACCGTTTTTTATTTAGAAGTCTGAATTATGTATTGGTTGCTTTAACCATATGACCACACGACCTACCATACAGCCTGGAACTCATATCCGGTCGAGGTTATTTCACTCCCCCAAAAAGTGTGGGGCCTTACAATAACTCGGCTTAGAAGTACCTTCACAACAAAACGAAAATGTAATAAGGAATTCTGCTTGTAGAACAAAAATACAGTTATATTTTAATCTAACTGTTATTCTTTATTTAAAATGACATATTTTGCTGTATATCGCATATTCAATGGCACCCGGTTAAGTTAGAAATTCCAAAATAAAGTATTTTTTGAACGATTAACTACACAGCTAATTACTATTGGCGTCTATTTCAAGCAAATTCGTTTGTGTAGTGATATTGTCATCGTTTCAATATTTATTATTAAATGTAAGACCAACTGCACATGCGTAACAGCGGAAAAGGTAATGCCAATTGAAACTATCCCAGAAGCCTGTGGAATTAAAGTCCACGAAACCAATCAGATACTATTCATCGCCATTGTCCGCCCGGTTGGTCTAGCGGTTAAGTGCGTCGCCTTTCAATCGAAAGGTTGCAGGTGCGAAACTGGTCGCTAGCTAGCCGGTTGTGTCCTTGGGCAAGGCACTTTACGGACATTGGCTAAACCCAACGGACTAATATGTTCTACCAAATAAAAGGAACGTGTCTATCATATACAACACACTGCAATAGCTCCGGTAACCCGACGACGGGCGCGAGGTGATCTGACGATTTCCTGTGTGTTAACCCTATTGGCTTTTCCATTCACGGGGATAAACATGAAAATTCTATCCTATCCTATGCTTATTGCTTAATTATAGTTCCTTTGTATTTCAAACGCATATATTGTTTAAATCCATTAGATTTTATTTTTTAACTAACTTTCGTGACAGGCATATTTTGTAGACCCATTACTGGCAAAAATGGTTGACAAACGTGGAAAAAATTCCCGGGAAATCCTCAATGAGGGAAATCCTCATTCCTTATTGAGATAAAAAAACATAAGCAATTATAATATAATATTACCACGTGTAAGAGATAGCTAAACGCTTAAAACCAGCATACATCTAAAGAAAATTTCGATACGAATAGAATGAAAAATAATAGTAAGATAGTAATTGAAGTAGTAATCCGGATTTTAGTGTTGTGTTTAAAAAATAAATAAGATTCACGAAACGTTCAATTATTTTTAACACTTCTCTTTTACAAGTAAAATTATGCGAAAACACCCATTTTGTCACCGACCAATCAAGAACGCGTATTTTGTTCGTTGTTTTATTGCGTCCAAACCCCTTTGGCGATCAGTTGTTTAGCCTTCGCGAAGAGATTTGATTGGTCCAAGTTACTCCGCGGTAAGCTGACGTCAGCTTATTTATGGTTGCAGAATAATGGCACAGTTTGAATTGAATTGATCCAATCAGAGAGCTCAATTATTAGTACATCCTTGTTTTAATGAACATTTTAAAAATCACAAACCAATATTTTGTAGATTTAATTACTAGACATTTCTATAAAAACTACAGCAGTGCTGTAAAACGTCGATTACTTTATATCAACTACTGTGAAAGGCATAGAAATTGATGTTAGTCAGTTTACTAATCAAGTTTGCTGCAGAATTTATGTAGCAGAAATACGTCAACAAGTAGTCTGGTTAAGATTAAAATTGTTTCCACTCTGGTAAATTGCCGGTTTCCAAGCTCTTTATTTTATAGATCGTGCATAAATATGCTTATTTATAAGTCTATTGTCGGAAAAATCCAATTGGAAATAATGCGTAAAGACTGTTCTTGTTACCATCCCAAGTTTAGCTGTTAAAGAAGCGCAGCATTATTCATTGAACTTTATTGGAAATAATGCGTAACGATTTGTTACTATCCCAAGATTTGCTGTTAAAGAAGCGTAGCTTTATTCATTGAACTTTATTGAGTTGATTTCACGGATAATATGAGTATCGGATTACTTAGATATGGGTGTTGTCTCTGACGTGTCGGCGATTTACGTGTGCCGTAAGATTTCGGAATCGTGTCTCGCTGATGTGTGATGATAGCCCGGGGACAAAAACTATGCGTCGGGTCAACATGCAACACGTGTACGTCGTCGTCCGTAGTCGCGGCGAACTGCGGCAGAGACTTCATTTTCATAACCCACGGCGCAAAACTCGGCTTAAACGAGCGAGCGAACGGCCAAAATTGACAGTTTCAACCTACTATCTTCGCGTTCACCTAATTCCGTTGATGAGATTTCGCAGCACTAGACCGAAAGAATACAAAACTTGCTATACCGGTATTTCAACAAGTTTGCTCTTGAATTTTATTTAGGAAGTTGGCATTTCAGCGTTCTTCAGTTGTGCAAGATTAAAAAGCAGTAAAGGAAAGTACTGAAACCGCTGGTTTAAAAAGTATCAGATTTAGCTTAAACCCTGTATCAGTAGCCCGTAATCAGTTTTATAGTCAGATTCACTTACAGTCTTTCACAGTTTTTAACTACTTTATCCTGTTTATCTTTTCCGGCTTATCGTTGCAAACTTAATTCCGCAGAAGAATAGTAGGGGATTTTGTAAAGGAAATCGCATTTAGAACGATGTTGGGTAAGTAGCTGTATAAAAGCAATGCATGGGTGGCGCGTTCTGCATGTAAGAAAATCAGCGGATCGATATACTGCATTTCCAAATCTCACAGCAAAGAACTAACAATTCGGTGAAGGGACGGACTAGCAAGAGTATAGATATTATTCGCAAAGCTTGAAAATACAGATTTATATTTTTAAGGGTGACTGATACACCTTTGTATTGTATAATTGACATTTCGTGTGGCCCTTAGCTAAGCAATAAATTGTAAATCTAAAATATAAAGTTTGGTAAAACATTTATTGCTTACCCCGAATTCTTGTGCAGCAATAATCAGCTCTCCTGTATGATATAGATATTAGTGAGTTAAGCGTAACAAAACAGTTTCTCGAACTTGTGGTATTAGTAGATTATTGTACAGAATACGTATTATCTGTCTTTTTTGGTAAGTTTTTTTTAAATTTACTGCATATAACTATGACGTAGGTGTGTTTTTTTTATGAAATCGTTGTTTTAATTTTAAGCAAACGCACCAGATAGTTTTACATATAGCTGGTAGATTATTAACCACAAGCAACGTATTATAGCCTACCTGAGTCCCCGCCGGGCACACTTGGGTATATTGTCGGTACATACACCGTCAAAACAACACAGAAAACGATTGACGATAATACTCGGGCAGAACTCTCAAACTTAAATTCTGTTGATTTCCTCTTCTTTTTTGCTTGTGCTTTGTATAATAGATCGGTTTTATTCAGACCATTTTGCTTCTTTGGTCGCATATTTAATCGACTTTTTGGTTCCGTTGCATTAATCAACTTAAAACTTTTAAATCAAAAATGTTATGGTATATACAGGCCTCAGGCCTATAGCCTATAACGACTGAACCACCAAATTAAGCACATACGTATTACAATCCACTAAAGCAGATTGACTGATCTCCTCTCTAATGCAAATTTCTGTACCCCTGTTCTAAAGAAATCTAGAAAAAAAGTACAAGGGGAAAATACGAATAGAACTCATAAACAGCCTATTCGCTGATCCGTTACACCGCAGAGAAAATTTCCGTTTACGTAGAGAAAAACCAAAAACTTTGCGTGCGATACCAAATAATGGCTTATTTAAATACACCTTACATTCCCCGTTCAGTAATGATATGAATTAAAATCTATATCGAATGCGAAGATATAGTTAATGGTATGGTTTCCATTTACGTAACGGACCGCGGCATCAACAAAATCTTTAATGATCCGTGCAAGCCTTTTAGCAGTGAAAGTGCTAAAACCTGAAAACACGCTTGATAGTATGGAAACAGTGATTTTCCGGCTCATTTCGGTTTGTTTTAAACCTAAAATAAAATACATCTTTTATAAGACGTTATATAAAGGCAATTTGTGTCAATTGCACATTTTGTAGTCCTGTTTAGACCACCGAGTTTTAATATTTAAGCGTTCGTATCGATTTTAGACTGATAAAAGAACGGCAAATGCAACGCAATCATGCATGATCTGTATAAAAGATAGAGAATCAACATACCAGTCACTCAGTTCGTTTGCTTACCATAGATATATCGCTATGAGTTTGCAGTCTGCTTTATAGCTCTTCGTTTTGAGTAATTTTGTCGAGTCATCCGTTTCTGTTAATGTTGCGTTTAGGATAGTAAGGTTAGTGGGAAAGGTATTGCAGCACATTTCGCCCTATTTATTATAAAATACAAATGCGGGTGAAGTAATATTTTATCACATAAGTTTTAGCGAAGTAAAGTACAACGGTTTCAACCAAAGGTCAAAAGTTTACAGCAGAATTGAATGTGTAAGGATAATATTAGGCAAAGGGAGTAATTCGTAATGAATATAAACCGGGATTTATTGCACAGTATACCGACATGTTTTGTATTTATTGCCAAATGTCATAGTTAAACCAAGACACAGTAATAAGCCTTATCATCTGGAAAAAGTACTAAATTTTTATTTTTTGTTTTGTAGACTACAATTCATACTGAGAATTTGTGCCAAGATAAATAACCAACATAAACACAATTAAAATCGATTTAAAAGATTGACAAACAGGACAAATTCGTGTACGTATTTCAATACCATCACAGAATTTTTTTTTTATTAGATTGCAATCACAGTTTTGCCATTCTTAACTGCAATTTTCTGTGTAAGACTACTAAGATTGCTATGTGCACCCTCTTATCAAATTATACTGCGACAATTGCTAGCAATTGCAATGTTTTAATATATGGCGATTCGGAGTCCCTCTATTTTGTACAGGTCCACTAGGTCAGCTAGTCTCAGTGCCCTTCACTAAACACTAATTTAAACCCTGCCCTAAACACTAATCTCAACCCCAGAACTAACCCTAACTCCAACCTCATGTTTAAAACTAACTTTAATATTATAATCTTCCTTTTAGTGTACAGCTTTCCTTCTTCCCGCTTTTCCTCCTTTTAGTTTTCCCCAACTTAGCGGACCTGTACAAAATAGAGGGACCTGGCAATTCGTCCAAGAACTTAACCATTTGGAAAGACTAGTGTGATTCCACATAGCCTTTTGGCCACCCCCAAATCACCAGCATATTACCAATTAAGCCAACCGGACTTACAGTCTTAACATCTAAATGGGGACTTTTCCGATGTAGATATCTAAATGGGGTTACCGATGTAGATAGTCATTCTACAAACGACCATTCTATTTTATGCAAAGTTCGGTGTAGTTAATAAACTTACTACATTTTTCCACTAGTATTTGGCATGTATAGTTGACAGTACTGGTGTTGTATTTTTGTTTCATAACACATTATTTAGTCACCATTTTAAATTGGAGTCGTCTATATATTTATGACTGTGTATATGTACCAGCATATGGAATACTATAAAAATTAAGGATCTCTGCTGCATGCTAGCTTGAATATTCAAACTTTTAACAAGGTTACCTTGAAAATGTGTTAAATATTAACAGCAATCATTAACTTCCTTTAAAACTCAGGAATCCGGCGACAATCATCAACAAACTACGTGGATTGGGAGCTTTTGTTTTCTGATCCATCGCTTGCCCCGTCACGAGGTACTACAATGCAGAGGACACAAAGCATTATGGAATTCCAGCAACTCATGAAAAACGATGCCAAGTCGGCCCTCAGATATGAACTTGACAAGCTTGGTAATACAGCCGAGAAAGAACAAAGAGATGTAAGAACACTTTTAACCAAATTTAAGACAGTTGACCTAAGGGTACAACATAGGATATGCATGTTTATCCCCGTGAATAGGAAAACCAAGGGGGTTAACACACGGGCAATCATCAGATCACCTCGCGCCCACCGTCGGGTTACCGGAGCTATTGCAGTGTGTTGTATATGATAGACAAATTTCTTCAATTTGGTAGAACCCATTAATCCGCTAGGTTCAGGCAATGTTCGTAAAGTGCCTTGCCCAAGAAAACAACCGACTAGCTTGCAACCAGTTTCATACCTGCAATCTTTCGATTGAAAGGCGACCACTTAACCGGTAGACCAACCGGCCGGACATTTAAAGCGTGTTTTATAATTACGACATTTTATTTTCAGGTGATCAAAAAAGATCTAGAGAACTTTGAAGCCTTGTTTAAACGATTTCTTTTGAAATCTGGGCCGTCCATCATTTGGAACAACATCAAGCCGCCACCAGAAGGATACGTGAGTAACTTATGTGATTGGCAATTTGGATCATAATATTACTTATTTTGCATGGGTCGCTTTACCGCACACTTTTCTTTTGAGGCTTAGTGTAATAGTGTAATTTATTTTATAAACAATAAATTTTTTCAATTTTTATTTATTTAATTTTTTTATTTGGGTTTAGCGGCCACGTCTAATTATACCGAATTTTTATAATTTAGTGCTTTGCTTTTTTAGACATGTACTAACGACTGTCGTTTTTTCTTTTTTTTTCCCATTTCCAAATGTTTAAAAATAGTCCTGCTTTATGTTTTCATCGTGGAAACAATTAATAAACTAAACTAAAACTTTGAATTAATTTTTTGGGGGGTATACATATCAGGAAATATTGCTAAATGATCTAAATTTTCATTTGCTCTTTAAAATCCATAATTGAATTTAAAAGAAAGATATAAATCAGTATATATATATATAATATATATATATCATATATGTTACAATGCAACTTTCAAATTTTAATATATTAACATAGGCTGCTTGTAACAATGGCACAGTCAAATACACTCGCTTGCTTCCTCCAAGTCTTTTATTTTGTAAATCAAGAGTTTTTTGTAAATAAAAATTGACTTAAATATAAATAACATATATGTATTTGTTAGTGTTACCGTAGTGTGGTTTATTACTTAATTCATTAAAGCCTCTAATATCAGCATTGTTCTAATGTTTTGTTCAATTTGCAGATCAAATCCTACAAGGAAATCTCTAAAATGGGTTTAACGAGCCCTGAAAAGCATCTTCTTAGTAAACTGGTGGTGGTTAAGTTGAACGGTGGTCTTGGCACCAGTATGGGTTGCACGGGCCCCAAGAGTTTGATCTCTGTAAGAAGCGGACTCACTTTCCTGGACTTAACAGTTCAACAAATAGAGGTACACTACTGATGTAGCATGTTTTATGTATATATTAGTCTATGAGCAAAATAAGTTTATATATGATGATATTTTTGATAAAACTGATAAATTTCCATTGTTTAGAATTTTAGTTACTAGTTCTAAAAATCATATTCACCAAGACTTCAATAACGAAGTAGGATAAAATATTTTTTTACAATACCGGTATCATTGATGTAAAAAATAATACTTACCGGTAGTATATTGTTCGATTATTGCTTAGAATTATTTAAGGTTAATTATGAGCTTTGTAGTATTTTTGTAGTATTACATCATAAAAAATTTTTAATTTTGCTTTGCACAAAATGGCTTGCTGATATTTTGAATAATAATAAACAAAATATTTTAAATAATAATAAACAAATTTTCCTTCAGTCTTTGAACAAGAAACATGAGGCTGACGTTCCTCTTGTGCTCATGAACTCGTTTAACACAGATGATGATACAAATATGATATTACGCAAATACGCCTCATGCCATGTCAAAATACATACTTTTAATCAAAACAGGTACATTTTTATGTTTGGTAATTTCTAAAGGGAAGAAAAACTTTTTAAGTGTAATGCACCTTGGGTGTATACAATTTTATATGAAACATTTTTTCTGTTTGTATGTTCTACCACTAACTTCTATGTTACGGTTTTGCATGTATAATTGTGGAGGCACCATCACTGGAAATCACTTTTTGTTTAAAAATGCACCAGTTTTAAATAGGAGTGCAAAAATTAA
>CH002950.1:1835879-1849680 GCA_000149265.1 Ciona savignyi
TTGGCGACCGTACTGTGACACGATTACAACGTTAACCTTGCTTCCATCCTAAATTACTCACCAAACGTCATGCAAGTGACGACAGGAGCTATTTCATTGTCGCACTCTTCATTCAGGGATTTTTACACAACGCATACGTATTGATTGAACAGTGTTTTAACACCATATTTCAACTGTATTATAACGTCACATTGTTATAATACAATGTTGTGACGGCATGTTAAACTGTGTTGTGACGTCATTTTGACCTGTTTTGTTGCGTCATGTTAAACTGTGTTGTGACGTCATTTTGACCTGTGTTGTTGCGTCATGTTAAACTGTGTTGTGACGTCATATTGACCTGTGTTTTGACGTCATATTGACCTGTGTTGTGACGTCATGTTAAACTCTGTTGTGACGTCATATTGACCTCTGTTGTGACGTCATGTTAACCTATGTTGTGACGTCATATTGACCTTCATTGTTCCATCTACAGGGCACAGTGATCATCATCGCGAACCACGGCGAACGAATCGACATCCCATCGGGAGCATTCCTCGAGAACAAAATCGTGTCCGGCAACCTCCGCATCCTTGACCACTAGGTGGCCGCTATTTAAGTCTACAATGCCAAATGATGATGTTTTACGACACGTTTGAAGCGTCTGTGAAAAAAATAGAGTTTTATTCTAGTTTTGTCTCTTGGCGATTTTATCGTGCTGCCTTTCATGAACACAAATACTATCCAGAACTAAAATGACGTCACGGCCATATTATAATACGTAAATGGCTGGAATGCAATTGTCACATCGTGGTGTGCAGCAGAACATATATTTATGCCGTTTTATTACCATTTTTCGAACGGTGCGCTTTGTAATCCTATCCGATGATTCAATTAAAGAAATATATGTGTATGCTGTTTATTTTCTTGTTTTAATGGGGGTAGTTAACTGATTAACGTGTTCTGTGTTACTGTAAGGACACAAATTTATTATTACTACTGCAAAATATGTGCAGTTAAAATATGCATTAATTCGGATGACCGTAAATTATGGGATGAAGGTGATTGTAGGTACTATGGCCTTAATAGAGTATGTATAAAAAAACAAAATAATTATAACGTATGACAACGTCATTGCGAATATTACATCACAATAACAATTGTCATTAAGTGTAGTCGATATAACAATGTGTTTGTGATTGCATAAACACTATTTTTACTGATACTCTAGACTGGATACATTTTAGGCAAAATTTATAGAAATAAAATAGAATAGCACGCCAATAGAACTATAATCGCGATACGCGTTTGTTAGTATCGTAGCGGAGTAATATGATAGTATGGCGATAAGAATATATCGTTGCAGCCATATTTATAACAGTAATATAAACATCTAAGTGAAAGATAGTAAGTACATTTTGGAAAGATTTGGTTACGTTTTTATGTGTTTTAATTGCTTTGGAAAGAAGTTGTATTGTTGAGACAGCTATTTTGTCCAACCGGTTAGTGTGGTGGTTTAGTGCGACGCCTTTTAACCGATAGGTTAATTTTATCATATGCAACATATTGCAATAGCTCCGGTAACCCGACGGTGGGCGCGAGGTGATCTTACGATTGCCCGTGTGTTAACCCCCTTGGTTTTCCCATTCACGGGGTTAAACATGAATATCCTATCCTATTTGACCTCTGTAGAAATTGGGACTTGTTATAGCAGTGTGGCGCAATATAAAGCCATCGGCACAATAAAAATGTCTGTTTTTTGCATAAGGCTGGATACATCGAAACTAAAAAAAAATGATTTAACCTTGTAGGCACGTTGTCGCTCGTAGCACACGGAAATATGTTATTCAGTTATATGGCATATTTTTTGTCGTATGGATGTAAAAGCGTGCAACATTAGCATATACAATTATTTCATTGTTAACATGTAGTACATATTTTAAAATATGTAGAACTGCAGAAGCGACCATGAACAAATTCACCTAGGAATATTCATTTTGTTTTAAAACTAGGTATTATATCACTTTTTTATAACTACTTCACATCCTGCGTCCATTTTCATAGTGTGCAGTAAATTGTTGATGTTTGTGGAGATATTTTCGCACTCATTTATCATGTTCATAATTCTGTTTACAGCCATTATTATATTTCCTGTGCATTTGCCATAATTGCCTGCACCTATCTAGTTCCAGTTATCGTACCACGATATCTAACTTACAGGTTATCTTAATTTAAGGTCAAGTGAGTACCTTCTTTTGATTATGTAACTGGTCTATAAGAGTATGTTACTTTTGTAAAATTCAGTCGTATCATCTAATTCAGCAATAAATTAGGTTCTTGTAAAATTATGAGTTTTTCCAGGTTGATCTAGTAGCGTATAAGATAAGGTATAAAAAAGACAGTACCTTGATGTAATAGCAAATATATATACACAGTATTACGATGGTACCCTACATACCATTGCAATAGCTTAAGCCTTTTTCATCTATAATTCTATTTAAAAGAGTATATCCACACTAACGTACAAACGCCCGACCGAAAACGGTTTTGTTGTTGTGAATTCCCTGAAACTAAAAGTTTTTGCCGGACGCAACAAAAAAAGCTAAAAGATTTTGCCGTTTTTTGCCGGACGCAAGACAAAACGTCTTTTAGGTGTGAATCGAGCCGTAGTCGTCAAAAATGTTTGTTTAGCTTTAGAACATGATCCAAGCTCGCCGCCGCGCCTGAGTAATTCCACACCAAGCCAGCATTGAGAAATCACGCCTGAGACACACCCACGCTGTTAGTCATTTCATTGGCCGAATTATTTAGAATGACGCAATGGGCAGCGCACGTTTCAGATAGTAGTGTTTGTTGCTCAGAATAGCCCTGCGGTCTAACAGCAGATTAGGTTAACCCTAGAAATAAACAGCTTTATCAGAACAGTCAAAACAATCCACATAGGCAGCCATAGAAATCTATCTTCTTCTCAGCCACGGATAAATAAGAAAATTCTTATTTAAATACAGCTTTAAAGTTTTAAGTTATTGTACAAAACATATATTCTATTTAGATTTAAACATACTTACAGTAGTAGGTTTACTTTAGTTGTTAACGTTAAGTTCAAAAATTAGCCATTATGAGCTCATGCGTTAAGCATTTGCGAAAACTCGCACGTGAAGTTTTAGAGCCAGCCAAAGGAAGACAGCTGATATGTCACGTGACCCAGAGAAGATCGAATTCCACCAATCAAGTCGAACCAACGGAAATGGTTAAAGTTGGGGTTCTGGGGTTTCCAATGCACTTTGGACAGGTGGCGTTTACTTTAAAACAATACATGCATGATTTAAAACAATACATGCATGATTTAAAACAATACATGCATAATTTAAAACAATACATACATGATTTAAAACAAGACATGCATGATTTGATCTTGTTTATTTAGTGAAATTGACAGCGGTTTAATATGAAAATAACAAAGCTTTGTCGACCCATTGTCATTTCGAATAAATTTTCTTAAACATTCCGCGCATTTTGCAAAAACAACCAAACATACGATTTCTAGTTTGAATACAACTTATAGAAATTCATATAATCATATATTATCTCTGTCTCGACTGTTGTTTTAACTGTGATGCTTAATTACGTCATAATCGATGTCACTGCATCGGTTGTCATCACATATATCTACGCGCCCATATTGACTAAGTTAAAACGTGTTGTGTAATATTAGGCTACAGAATTACGTTGTAAATACAGAATCGGCTATAAGCTATGTAATTTTAATTGCAGGGAAAACCAGGTGTACGATTTGGGCCTAAGGCCATTCGCGAAGCAGGGTTACTGCCCCGTTTAGTCGATCATGTTGGTAAGTAGTACTCAATGCATAGTCCACCGTTGTATTTAAGCAATGTTGTTTGTTTATTGTCCAAAGCATCACTTCTACGTAATTGATGAGCATTTCCTTTCATAAGTGTGCTACAATCACCATTTTGCAATTATGACCGCAGCATGACTGATATTTTAACACTTGTGCATAGAAATAAATATAACGGGGTCTAACTACCGGTAACGTATTTCATTTGTCAGAGTGAATAATAGGACTTGTCATATAATCCCCCATTGCACGAGTGTAATTTTGTGTAACATTTATTTTGTTACTTTTGCTTTTATTTATTTTTATGTGGGTTTAGCGCCCACGTCTATATATACCGACATTTAATAATTTATTGGTTTTTAGACGTGTTCTAACCACTGTCGTTTTGCCGTTTTTTCCCGTTTTTCAAAATTTTTTATCAAAGGTCCTACATCGTCTTTTCATTGTGGCAACAAAAAATAAACCAAACTAAACTATATAGGCTTGGAAGTGAAAGATTACGGTGACGTTGAATTTCCCGACGAGGTCAGTTCGGAAGATATCTTACTTGACTCTAACGAAAAGGTGATCTTAAAACATCCAAATGCCTGTGGAGCAGCAAATAAAAAGGTATGACCCATAATCCAAAGTACATGGAAGACTTAACCGTTTTTTAAGTTTGGTATCTTACTAAAAGTGATTTTTTCCGTTAATATTAACAGAATTAGTTTAAAACTAAGATATAACATTTTTTTCCTTCGCTGGCGATATTTTAATTTTCTGATGTATTATACACACAGTTAGCCGAGGCAGTCGAAAAAACGCTACAAAACAACGATATATGTGTCAACCTAGGAGGAGATCACAGGTAAGGCTGATGTATAGTTATCTTGTACCGCCACTGCTTTAGTATAAGTCATGAATACTTCTTTTTGAGTTTAAGATCAAATACAGTACACGTTTAGTTAATTATTGTATTATTACCCATATGTAAAATTTAAACAAAAGACTTCAACATTAGCAAATGTTTTGGTATAGCCGGTAAGCTCAGTGACGTAGAACATCTACCGACAGGCAAATAGTTTTGCATTGAAATTCGAAACCATCCGCTGACTGCATGGTAGAATGGTTTCTCTAAGCAAGGCTATCAGCGAACGTCGACTGAATCCAGTATATCAATAGCATGAACTAAAACAGATCATATAAAACATATTGTATAGAATGAACTAAAACCTCATTTACATAAAACATATTGTATCAGCTCTGATAGTCCCAACGGTTAAAACATGCTGAACTATGGCCCGTATGATAGCTATTTTTATATTCACATGATATCTTTATTACAGTATGGCGATTGGATCAATTTTCGGTCATTCACTTGCTCGTCCGAATATCAGCGTGTTGTGGGTGGACGCCCACCCCGATCTAAATCACCCTTCCACGACACCTAGCGGAAACTTGCATGGCATGCCTTTAAATTTTCTGCTTAAAGATTTGGAAAATAAGGTAAATGGGTGGTCTGGCTGGGAAAAGATATACATATTAGATCGGCCAGGTTGCTATCAAGATCGAAAACCTATTTTCTTTGTTTTGTTTGTCTATATGTTAAGTATAAAACTATATACAGGCCTTTATGTGTATCTTAGAAAATCTTTATTTTATATTTTTTTGGGGGGTAGTGGTCCCTAAGACCGTTTTTTGTTTACAGTTATAGGTATATGTATCGGTCGCGTTAACCATTCGGCCACACGACCGTACATTTTATAATGGATTGGCAAAATATCCATAATCGTTTTTGATACTTGGTGTTTGAAATATTTGGGTGGGAGAATCAAATAATTTAGCGTATGCAACAAGAGAAAACTTAGGTGGATTAGGGGCGATGTGTATATAGCAAGTAACCCGTGACGTACACGTCTCATGAGCATGCTTATCGTAATATTGTATTTCAAAACCCGCCGTTCTAAACTTGCAGCTGTATATAGATTTTTTTTATAAACGGTGACTGTCTTTTTTTCAGAGAATGAATATCCCAGAGTTCGATTGGTGCAAATCATGGTAAGTGTATGAAGGTTTACGTAGACAGTATTGTCTTTTAGTACGATTAACCAAAGTTTATATGTGTGCATATTGGTATTTAAATCCAAAAGTGCTCTGATATGGAAGATAGAATTTGAGTTACAAAACACACTTCACGAAAGTTTGCATTTAGTGTACTTCACAGTATAGCAAGGCACTTTACGGACATTGTGGTGATTTGACGATTGCCTGTGTGTTAACCCCCTTTGGTTTCCCACTCAAGGAGATAAACACGAATATCCTATCCTGTCCTAAACATGCTGTTATCGTCCTTAAATTTACTTTTCTTTGTATAGAACTGTAGTAATTTGTAATCTTGATAATACTCCTTTTACAGCGTGAACTCTCCTAATATTGGATTTGTCGCCATTCGTGATATCGACCCTGGATGAAATGTAAGCTCTTCTAATATTATTTAACTTTAAATTTTATATAAATCGAATATTGTTTGATATATTTAGTTGTTCTACCGGTTAGTCGTAGTTCAGGTTGTAGTTCTGAACTGGTCGCTTGCTGGTCGGTTGTGTCCTTGGGCAAGGCACTTAACGGACATTGCCTGAACCCAGCGGATTAATGGGTTCTACTAAATTGAAGGAACGTGTCTATCATATACAAAACACTGCAATAGCTCCGGTAACCCGACGGTGGGCGCAAGGTGATCTGACGATTGCCCGTGTGTTAACCCCCATTGGTTTTCCCATTTACATGGATAAACATGAATATATCCTATCCTATCCTATCCTACACTTTTCTGAGTTTTAATCTCTATCTGCCTGATGTACTGTGTTGATTATTTTTCAATCCAAGTTTCTTATTTTATTTTCTGATGTTAGAAACTTATTTTAACTGCTAACGACCGACCATGACCACACATGTCCTGCCGGTTAGTCTGGCGGTTAAGTGCATCGTCTTTCAGTTGAAAGGTTGCAGGTGCGAAACTGGTCGCTAGCTAGTCAGTAGTGTCCTTGGTGATTTGACGATTGTCCATGTGTCAATTCCCTTGGTTTTTCCATTCACGGGGATAAACATGATTATCCCACCGTATCCTACATTGCACACATAACATGTTAAAGCTGTATTAAACTTTTCCTTCCAGCGCTATAATGAAACGGCACAACATCCCTCACTGTAGTATTCGGGAAATTGACAGAAACGGCATCGCTCACTGTATGGAGAAAATACTGGACATGATTAATCCAAGGTAAACGAAAACCTAACCTATCCTAATTATATATTTTACCGTTTAAACTGCAATATATTTGCCGAGTCAAGAGCCGAGCGTAATACTATTAAACAACATTGTGTGGGACAGGATATTCATGTTTATTCCCGTGAGTGGGAAAACCAAGGGGGTTAACCAACGGGCAATCGTCAGATCATCTCTCGCCCACCGTCCGGTTACCTGACCTATTGCAGTATGTTGTATAATTTAGACATTCTTTTAATTTGGTAGAACCCATTAATCCGCTGATTTCGGGCAATGTCCGTTAAGTGCCTTGCCCAAGGACACAACCGACTAGCTAGCGACCAGTTCAGAACCTTCAACTCTTCGGCTGAAAGGCGCCACACTAAACCGCCAGACTAACCGGTAGGACGCTATATTTGCCGAGTTTTAGATCAGTTTATTTTTTGTTTTCACGATGAAAACACGATGCAGGACCTTTGAAAAAAAATGGAAAACGGGAAAAAATGGCAAAACGACAGTCGTTAGAACATGTCAATAAAACAATCAATTATCGAGTTTCGGTATAATTAGACGTGACTGCTAAACCCACATAAAAAATTAACAAATAAAAAAAAATGAAAAAATAAATGTTTAAAAAAAATTACACTGAGCCTCGAAGAAAAGTGTGCGGTAAAGCGACCCGTACAAAAGGGGAGTCTGACGATCGATGCACTGTCACCTTTTTGTAATTCGCTAAATGTGATAAATATTTGTTTGTTTTTACAACCCTTTGTGTTGTGTTCTTAGTGGAAACCGACCGCTTCATTTAAGCTTTGACATCGACTCCGTTGATCCTGGTATAGCGCCCTCCACCGGAACGAAAGGTTTGAAATGGTTTAAGTCAGTATTTATTTAAATCTTTCAATTTATTATTACAAAGATATCCGAGTTTATCCACAAAAAAATACAAGCAACGATCCTGTGTCGTAGTACATGCCTTTTAATATAGGTATGATTTTCGTCTAGTGCTGTACAATCTTAAAATATATATATATAAATATATATAAATGTTGTATTCTGAGTTTTTCTAATACCAACTGCCTTAAACAGGCAAACAAACACAAGGTATAAAGCAATTAGATGGAGCGGGGAATGTAGGAATGTTGAGGGCGTGGGGGAGTAATCATTATAATCATCGGCGGTAATGCAATAAACTAAGGAATGGTTTAGAATAGATGCGACCAACTACACAATACAACATATATATATATATATATATTAAGATTGTACAGAACTAGACGAAAATCATGCCTACACTAACAGGCAAGAATTCGACAAATGTAAGAATCGTTGCTATTTTGTAGAAAACTCGGATATTTATGTAATAATAAACCAACAGATTTAAATAAACACCTATATATATTTATGTATCTTACACTTCCGATATTACACAGTGCGGGGTGGGCTGTCATACCGAGAAGCGATGTACGTGTGTGAAGAGGTTGCGAGGACTGGATCGTTAAGCGTCATGGACCTGGTGGAGGTTAATCCTGAACTGGGAACTCCAAGAGAATCGAGAGCTACTGTCGCTGTCGCAGTGGACATAATAGCGCACGCACTTGGACTTAGTATCAGGGACACTGATTACCGAAGATTTCCGCACAATTAAGATATAGACCATTCCGACGATGATGATTTTACAAACGAGTTTTTGCACTCTTTTACAAACGAGTTTTTGCTATTTTTCGGTTTTAATTGTGCGACATTGCTGTTTTTACCCTGACACACGCCCTTTGACAATATGTTACGCGGCCTCCAAACTGTATTAGCAAAAGCAATATTATATGTGCGTTGTATTTATCTGCACCATACTACAGCTGTAGCCATTTTTTTAGAAATTTTACAATTTTCTGAATGTATGATCAAATCAATCCAATCCATACTATTTTTTGCATACATTATACAACAATTGTTATTATTTTTGTCTTCATCCCGTTTGTGCACAATTCTAACATTAAAACGGCCCGGCCCGGTATTATGTCTCTTATATCCTCCGGCCGGTTGGTCTAGACTCTAGAGTCTAGACTCTAGAGGTTTAGTGCATCGCCTTCCAATCCTAAGGTTGCAGGTACGAAACTGGTCGCTAGTTAGTCGGTTGTGTCCTTGGGCAAGGAACTTTACGGACATTGCCTGAACCCTAATGGGTTCTACCAAATTAAAGAAACGTGCCTATCATACAGGGCCAGTTTTAGGCCGATTTGACCGATTAGATCAAATTGGGCCCCGCACCTTGAAGGGGCCCCGCGCTAGCGGGGGTCTTTCTGTATTACGAGGTTTAAAATACTACTAAAACGTATAATAAAAAGTGAAATAATATTCTTTCTCATAATATTAATTTGTTATGCATCGTAACTAAGTCAAATTTATATTTCTGTGTCTGCCTGTTACGTCATAATAAATATGGTTGCTACACAATATATATATATTTATATATATGTTTGGAAGTAAAACAATATATCGTAAATAAGCATCCACATTACCTTTAATTTGTTTTATAGCAAGTATTAAATGTATATTTGTGTAGTTTGTATGTACTGGTATGTATTTTATGATATATAAACACCCATAAATTTTGCTATGAAGAGTAGGGCCCCGCCATCACATTTCTAATTGGGCCCCGCGGTTCCTAGCACCGGGCCTGCTATCATATACAACACACTGCAATATCTCCGGTAACCTGACGGTGGGCACGAGGTGATCTGATGATTGCCCGTTTGTTAACCCCCTTGGTTTCCCCACTTACGGGGATAAACATGAATATCTTGTCCTCTTATATTTGCTGAGCTTTATTTATCCGTTTGTGCGACATGATTCAAGCTAACAACGCTGGCCGCCTCAAATGAGAATTGAGTGATTTCAGACACGTTATCACGAGACACCATAACGGCTTCCAACTGGCGAACCACGACAAAATGAACCATCTGCAATTAAAACAATGAATATCTATCTTTCGAACGTTATTGCGACAGTATATGATAATGCAATTGTGAAGTTTGTTTAACCTTAACTACATAGTCTGGAGGTTTAGTGCGTCGCCTTTCAATCGAAAGGTTGCAGGTTCGAAACAAGTCGCTAGCTAGTTGGTGGTGTCCTTGGGCAAGGCACTTTACGGACATTGCCTGAACCCAGCGGATTAATGGATTCTACTAAAGTGAAGGAACGTGTCAAATATACACAACGCACTGCAATAGCTCCGGTAACCGGACGGTGGTCGCAAGGTGATCTGGCGTTTGCACGTGTGTTAACCCCCGTGATTTTCCCATTCACGGGGATAAACATGAATATTCTATTCTATCTATACACGAACGTCACCTCAATAATGGTAAGCAATGCGGCCATTGCAGATATCAATATGAAGTTATTTCCGAGGAAGGACGACACTTTGTCTCTGCAGCCCTGTGATATAATTTGTGTCAGAAATTTAACCAACTTTAGATATGTTAGGGTTGGGAACTTTTTAGCTTTAAATATCCGGTTTTGTAATTGCACTTTAAGTGCTGTTTGATTCTGGTTAAGATATCTCTTGGGGAAAACTAAAAATAGGGAAAGAGGGAAACCGCACTTAAAATAAAGATTAAGACATTAAAGTTAGTTTTAAACACGAGGTTAGAGTTAGGGTTAGTTCTGGGGTCGAGATTAGTATTCAGGGAACGGTTTAGTTTCCGTAATTTTATTGAGCGCAGTTTCCCCCCTTCCATCCTTTTAATGTTTCCCTATCTATTTGCAACATTTAATTTAAAGCAAATCTGCTGTGTGTTTTGGGGAAAAATCGCCTGAAAATAGCTGTGCCCCTATAACGAACAAATTGGCTTAAATTTACCTCGGTGTATCGAAAACCATCAGCACTATAATTGTATTTGCAAACTTGTAAGTTTTTGTAATCGCCATGTTCGTCCGTAACACAGCAACTGTCGGGCCAAGATGGATGATCTAAGATGTGTATTGTCGTTTTATATATTAATATATATCACAATACAAATATTGTTGCGAAAACCCGTTGAAAGGTAGGATACGATAGGATATTCATGTTTATGCTGGTAAATGGGAAAACCAAGATGTTAACACCCGGGCAATCGTCAGATATTGTATAGCTATTATAGTGTGTTGTTATTGAGACATTCCTTTAATTTGGTAGAACCCATTAATCCTCTAAATTCAGGTAATATGCATTAAGTGCCTTGTCCAGGGACACAACCGACTATGCTAGCGACCAGTTTCGTACCTGCAACCTTTCGGCTGAAAGGCGCCGCACCAAACCACCAGAATACCGACCAGACACGAAAAATAAATACAAACAGTTTATGAGTATAAAAAGTATCTCTGCATGACCTTGATATATTGCTTTACTTTTCACCTGTTGTGGTATTAATTTCCGGGTGTGAGCGCCAAAATTGTGCCCCAGTTACAATTCCCCCTTTTATTTTAATTCCCGCGTCCAGGTTGTGGTAATCCTTGTCTCCACCGACGGGTGAAACTCCGCAGCATTTTAACTGCATTGACATAATTTGGTGAGATTGTACGGTCGTGTGGTCGGATGGTTAACGCGACGATACATATACCGACTTCTATATACATAAACGGCACTTGTACCTAGTCCATCATGGGTTCGAAACTTGGCTCGGTAAAAAATAATTTTTGGTAAGAATGTACGTTCGTGTGGTCGGACGGTTAACGCGACGGATACATATACCAGAACAACTATATAAAAAAAACTTTAAGCCAGTAAAAAAGGTAAGAATGAATTACTCTGATATAATGTTAGCAATAACAATATTATATCGTGGTTACGAATTTGTTTTTGTTTATATCAGTTTTTGCCACCAACGTCAGATTGCATATGTTTCCATGCCAACGATTCGATGTTGGTTCCTTCGTCGCCATAGTAACGAAGAATGAATGACATCTGTAGTTCATGGGTCGAGTCCTCTTCGATCTGTGTTTGAATTGATTGACGTTTAGTTTTAGTTTATTCATTTTTTTGCCCCAGTTTATTTAAAATGGCAAACGAATATAATCACGATACAGGAACGGGAAAAGACGGCAAAACGAACAGTCGTTAAAACACGTTATTGAAGAAAAAAAGATATAATTTAATAAATAAAACGGACGCGGCCGCCAAACCTAGGCGAAAGAACATTATTAAGTTTATTTCATCCGACGACAGAGCTTGCAGTATTAAATTAAACTGAACTACACTGTCTTGTTTAGAGGATGTACTTTCTTAGTGCCGTTACTGAAAACGAATATAGTAGTCCGACAGATTAGTCTGGTGGTTTAGTGCGACGCACTTCAACCTAAAGGTTGCAGGTCCAAAACTGGTCGCTAGCTAGTCGGTTGTATCATTGGGCAAAGCACTTAACGGACATTGCCTGAACCCAGCGGATTAATGGGTTCTACCGAATTGAAGGAACGTGTGAATTATACACAACATATTGCAATAGCTCCGGTAACCCGACAGTGGGTGCGAGGTGATCTGACGATTGCGTGTGTTAACCCCCTTGGTTTTCCCATTCACGGGGATAAACAAGAATATCCTATCCTATCCTATATATAGGCACTGCTGTATTTATTTGAGTTGCTTTGGCGTTTTACTCAATATATATAGCCCGGTCTGCCTTTTCCGTTTTTCTCGCTTTATATATACAGTCTTAGTCTACTTTTTTTTTCTCTTTTTATACTTGTTTACCTACTGTACTTATTTGAGTAAGCTAACACTTAGGGAATAAATAACCGATTCGCTATGAATAAAATTCAAGCGTCTATATTACTTTTAATATTACCTTGCAAAAAACGAATTTTGAGATCATTTTAATCGAATTGCAACCTAGTTAAAGTATTTAAGATAGGAAGGTACTAAAACACACAAATAAATTGTTTTACCTGAGTTCGAATCCATAATCCCAAACCAACAACCGTCAAAAGAAGAACGAAAAGTACAACGAGAAATAAGAAAAACTGCAACAAGGCAAGTATAGTTATAAATAAAGTGGCCATATGTTTATAGGTTTTTATGTAGATTTCTAATACTACTCACATATAAGCAGAAAAGTCAACATATTTGGTTTCATATCTCTGCAAAATCAAGTGATCGGATGTCGGTATTTCAGTCATTTTGGGCGAAAATTAAAAGGAGGAAAAGCGGGAAGGAGGGAAACTGCACGCTAAAATGAATGTTAGAGCATTAGAGTTAGTTTTAAACATGGGGTTGGAGTTTGGGTTAGTTCTGGGGTTGAGATTAGTTTAAGAAAGGGTTAAAATTAATTTCCATAGTTTTGGTAAGCAGTTTCCCTCTTTACCTCCTTCCCGCTTTCCCTCCTTTAAGTGTTGCACGTCATTTTGTATTTGTTTAGTAGGTGCCGTTCACGGATTGTGCCTTTATATTCATAAAAAAATAGATGTAACTTGTCGTTTGGATGACCAACCCGATTCTGTCAATATGGACCTTATAATTACGGTACCTCTAAATACTACCAGCGGACCGCTTGGATCGCATGCGAGCGCTTAACATCGCTTGAAGCGCTATGGATCGCTTACTATACTTCGTAATTACAAAAGCCATGGAATTAACTTAGGGTTGGGGTTAAAGTTGCTCTTCGGGTTGAGATTAGTGTTTGGGTCAGGGTTACTGTTCATCGCAATTTAATATGGTGCCGTGGTGGACCATACTGGGGGTGGGGGGG
>CH002950.1:1856695-1878064 GCA_000149265.1 Ciona savignyi
AACCCAAACATCTCTTTGTCCGACCGGGTAGTCTGGTGGTTTAGTGCGACGCCTTTTAACCTAAAGGTTGCAGGTTGGAAACTGGTCGCTAGCTAGTGGGTTATGTTATTGGGCAAGGCATTTCAAGGCACTTAACAGACATTGTCTGAATCCAGCGTATTAATGGGTTCTAACAAGTTAAAGGAACATATCTATCATACCCAACACACTGTAATAGCTCCGGTAACCCGACGATGGGTGCAAGGTGATCTGAAGATTGTCCGTGTGTTAACCTCCTTGGTTTTCCAATTCACGGAATAAACATGAATATCCTATCCTATACTCTGTGTGTTGTATTTGATTAATAATAAATTTCAATTAAATATTTAAAATGTAATAAAAATTTCAAATTTAAAAACTTATGCTTGATATATACTAGTTGATAGCAATGTTTATGGCTTTATATATAATTTCATCCATTATATAACACAAAATTATGGTACATGTTTGTAAGGTTGAATGAAATTTATAAACTTTTACTTGTTAAGTCACCATTATTAGCACTTGTCTTAAAAATATTAAACTTCATTAACACTGTCAGTACCGGTATATGTGTTATTTTACTAAATTATGATTAAGAGGAATTTTAATAAAATTGTATACAAGTTTTTTGTCCTTCATTATCACGCTCATAAACAAAACATACATGATATCGCACAGAACATACAAATAAGCTAAATAAAAGCAGTGAACAAAATCAAACCAAAACAAACCTGGTCCCTGAAAAGAAAACCAACAGCAGCTATGGTCACTTCTATAAGCAGCAGCACAACGAACAAAATGGAAATCTGAGTACAAAAAATAATAATATTAAATTCCATCTATAGAGCTCTATTTCTATGTATGTACATTAAATATATATAATGGAATTTAGTTTTGGAAAAAGGTGTTAGTAGTGCTATGCTGGCAAAAGGGTGGGCAGTTTAAATTGAGTGATATAAAATGACATTGTAAAATTAATGCCTTTTTCCAGTACTGCATGTATAACGGTATTTAGAAATTATATTTAAAATTGTTTTTGTCCATCAAGAGAAAATTATTTGTCCATCAAGAGAAAATTATACTTATCATATTAAAAAGCTGAATTTGGTTAGGATGTAATTTTATTACCAGCATTTAATTAACAATTTGGCTTTAATTTCTATGGCTATGGAAAATATAGAAGTGCTTTAATATCCCCCAAAATCAAGGCATACTAGACATACATTGTACAACAGACAACATATTAAAGGAGGAACCAACATTATGTGGTGTTTCAAGTTTTAAAGAGGTAAATATGGGTACAAAACTAACAAACCACACTTACCATCATCAAGATACACCTATTGTTGTTGACAGTGCCAACAAATCCCACCAATGAAACCACGGCAACAGTAGCTCCAGTGACTATGACAACCAAGCTCACATTATGTAATTGTTTCTGGGATTAAACATTTGCAAATTACAGAAAATTGTAATATCGCCACACTGGCAGTTTATAAAAGTAAACACGAGTTTTTACCACATTGGCTGTTTCCAAAACTCCTTTGAAAATACACTTGATAATATTTGCATATTTCTTATATTTCCAACAGTGCTATTTGTCATATATAAATGTTTCGTTTTAGTTAAATAGCACTGATGTTATTACTTTATGATTGTAAACAAGTAAACATATTACATAATTATTGTTTTTCACGAAATAAACTTTTTTTTTCTGCCAGCTCACTTTGCATTAATGATATAAAAAACAAATCATTATCGTCATCATGTGCATAAATCGCTTAATTACGCAAAAAAAATCGAATATAATTTGCTAAATAACCGTCCGACGGGTTAGTCTGGTGGTTAAGTGCATCGCCTTTCAACCGAAAGGTTGAAGGTACAAAACTTTTCGTTAGCTAGTCGGTTGTGTCCTTGGGCAAGGCACTTAACGAACATTGCCTGAACTTAGCGGATTAATGAGTTCTACTAAATTGAAGAAACGTGTGAATCGTATAGAACACACTGCAATAGCTTCGGTAACCCGACGGTGGGCATGAGGTGATCTGACGATTGCCCGTGTGTTAACCCCCTTGGTTTTTTCCATTCACGGGGATAAACATGAATATCCTATCCTATATAAGATAACACTGGGTTACAGAACCCTTTGTAACATTAAATCGTGACACACTATGACAGCATAGGGTTGCCATTAAACACACAATCTCCCTGATTTCTAAAACCAGGACTATAGTAATTAGGCCTATGATAAATGCAGCTATCATAAAAACCAACCGTAGTAGTGTCTTCTGTTGCAACTTCAATGACATTTTTTGTCCCTGGAATGCTATATATCCATACTCCAATTGTTATTAGAATTACTCCAACCACCTAAATGTATACAAAAGCATTAGTTGCACAACATCTTAAGATTATCTCAGTAGTTTACAAGCTTTTTAAGATTACTGTACAGTATGCTAACTCAGCATGTCCCAACACTAAGATATTGTGGAAGTAGGGTGAGCATAATAATGCACAAAATTACTGGTCAACGTTAAAATTATTTACTGACCAGAATTTACATCATATTTTAAACTGGTTTGAGCCATGCGAAATGAAGAGCATTTGTATATTTCTCTATTTTGAGCAGCATTTGGGGCAACACTTAAAGGAGGGAAAGAGGGAAGGAGGGAAACTGCACAGTAAAATTACAGAAACTACTTTAAATGCTGCCCTAAACACTAATCTCAACCCCATATAACTAATCCTAACTCCAACCTCATGTTTAAAACTGACTCTAATGTCATAATTTTCATTTTAGTGTGCAGTTTCCCTCCTTTTAGTTTTTCCTCAGCATTTGCTCTTGCTTATTAAAATACCATAATTGCGGAACCATATTACATGACTTTAATAATTTATAAGCACATAAAGGCTGGATAAAAAGTACAGAGGATTGTGCTTACAACATCTCGCGACACAACTAAGTACGGTATAACCTATGCAAATGCAATATCGATGGTTGGCAGGGTAGGGTATGTAATAGAGGTTGCTTAAACCCAGTAGATTAAGGGATAAACAATAAGTATAGCAGTGTTTCTGTCGTATTTAGCATACTACAATACGTACTACACACCTGCGTTTTTTTTTTGTGGGAAATAAACATAAGTACTATTACTTTATACTAAAACCTTAAATTTACTTACAGAAAAGATTGTTTAATTTAGTTACCGATAACAAACTTATAATAGTATTTTAGTAAGGCTAACCTCATTACCATTAATATAAAAAATAGGCTTATGTTGTTCAGGTCTAAACGAGCAAAAAAATATTTATATCAGTATTTGGTTAAACTAACTTACCAAAAACAAAACGTGTAGAATGATTAAAAAATATCGTGTACAGCTGACACTTCCGTCTTCTTTATTTTTCCCCATTTTAGCTTTGTTCGTCGTTTTTTCTTGCAATTACTGACAGGCTGTACACTTCGATCATTTCCAACTGTTCTTTGTGTGTCTCTGTTTAGTTGACTCAAAGCAATTAACGTTAAAAGTATAACAACTTGAGTGTGGTGACGTCATTAAAATGTCAGTACAGTTGTGTGGCCGAATGATTAACGCGACCGATACATATACCAACTTACCTACAAACAACGGTATTAGTAACGTACCTAGCTTGGATTCGAAACTAAGGCCGTTAAAAAAATAATAAAAAGTCAATGTTAAGCCTGTGATTTTTATTTGTATAATATTTTTTTATTAACTTACTAGCCGATACCTTACAAATAGCAATCTTTAATTTGGCCGTCCCATGGAATAAAGTGGTGGGATCGTTTGTCCACTTTCAGAAAGGTTACAGATTCTAAACCCAGCGGATTAATGGGTTCTACCAAATTGAAGAAACATATGTCTATCACAGGCCCGGTGCTAGGAACCGCGGGGCCCAATTAGAAATGTGATAGCGGGGCCCCTACTCTTCATAGCAAAATATATGTGTTTTTATTTATCATAAAATACATACCAGTACATACAAACTAAAAAAATAGACATTTAATACTTGCTATAAAACAAATTAAAGGTAATGTGGATGCTTATTTACGATATATTGTTTTACTTCCAAACAACCACTATCTAATCCAGAGGTCGGCAACTTTTCTAGTCGGCGGCCAGATGTGGGAAACTGAAGTCCTATAGGTGAGCCGAATTATTACATGAATAGTATTCAATATCCTAATTACAGGGTACGGTTAGATACAGTCTGCGGGGCGGTAAAATACTTTCACTGGCCATATGTTACCCATGCATGGTCTAGTACTCTAGTCCGTTGTCTCCTTGGGCAAGGTACTCCACGGACACCCCGATACCAGTGGAATAATACGTTTAAGTAAAACAGTAGCGACGCCTTAATCATAGACTGTATAGCCTACAGTACACTGTAGCTTCAGTAATATAACAATTCAGTAAAATAACAATGGATGTAATCTGCGGATTACCGTTGTGGTAACGACTTATACGATTATCTATTTACTGGGATAAAACATAAATATATATTTTTTTTAATAATAAACACAAATGTGAACTTTAATAGTCATGGTTATAAGGTTTCTGCATTTTAAATTGTTACAAAAATGCTAAATTGTGACAGCTTGGTTACGTTGTATTGTTACATAACAATCTCCCATACACTCTTACTTTCTTCGTTTCAATGTTTTAGGATTTTGATCAGAACTCGGCGATGTAAGAATATTTTCCAGTAAAGTCATTTCGGTCGGTCTTCATTTATGGATTTTCAGTATGTACGTAAGCAAACGTATATGGTTATGTGTAAACTAATTAAATATAATGGTACATTTTCCTATTCCTAAGATCACTGCTTGTATAACTGTCTCGTGGTATAGCATAAGCCTAGCGTATAAACAGTTAAAACTTAAAGTTTTTAAACTAACATAAATAAAGCTCTGCAATAATAACGTTTCCTGCAGGAAAGTGATCCATAAAATGGGTGCCCGTTTCAGTCGATTTAGGAGATTGCGAAGGTCCAGAATTTTGATCCTCGGCCCGGATGCAGCTGGAAAGACCACACTCTTGTATCGACTGAAGACCGGGAGATCTGTTAACACGATTCCAACCATTGGGTTCAATGTAGAATCCATACAGGTTTGATGTATTATTTAATTCGGTAATTTAAAGTGAGGATATCATATTTCATTTGAAATTTAGTATATAGGCCCACTTTTTTTTCCATTTATTCGGCACGTTAAAGATGATTTATTACTAGTAAATTTTTAAACAGATTAGAAGAACACTCCTAACTCTATGGGATGTTGGTGGCCAGGATAAATTACGGACATTATGGAAACATTATTTTATCGGGGTCAGCACTCTGGCTTTCGTGGTTGACTCTTCCGATCGGTAAGATCTCATCACGTACAAATGCTTTTACTGGTATTTTTTATTAAGATCTCATCACCTACTTTTACTGTTATCATTATTTATAAGATAGTTATGTTTTTTTTAGAACCCAGTGAATGGAAAACGTAGACAGCGTTATCATACGGGCAATCGTCATATTATACCTTGTCTTCCCAGCAGTGTGTTGTATTTGTTTTTTTCCGTTTCTTTTGTTTTAGTCCTGCATAATAATTTGTAGTCTATAATGGGTTTAAGAAAAGCGCATTACCCAAAACTACAACCGTCGGACAGCGACTGGTGTCGATTCGAACCTATTGGCTGACCGACAATAATCTAATGGGTTGAAATATCAGAGGGCGATAAGGAGGTTACAAAATCTAATAAATATAACGAGCAAAGAATGGTATAAAAGAAATGACATAATTTTTCCACTGTATATGCGCCGTGTTTATATATTATAAGTGCACAATTTTCTAATAGAAGGCCGATTTAGACTGCTTTAAATAAAATCCAATTAGTTTATAGGAGAGAACCCCTGATTAATACTTACTAACGACCTTTTAGATATGAATAAAAGAGACCTAGGTAACACGCAATATAATGTTTCGTGAGAAAATCCAGCATATGAAAGGATTTATTGTTATACACGCAAATCTTTTCACTGGTAAATCGTTGCTCTACCACTGTGCGGTTCTCGATCCTCGGGCAGTCAATTAGTACCGGGTCGCGCAAGGAATAGGCGAGTCAAATAAACTAAACTAAACTAAACTATTGTTATACACGCAAATCTTCCCACTGGTAAATCGTTGCTGTACCACTGTGGACGTCGATCCTTGGGCAGCCAAGGAATAGGCGAGCCACTAGTCCACACCTTTTAAAAAACAGTCAACGTCCTTATAACGAGCGGCGGTGAAATTATTGATAAAAACGTTAAGAACCACGGCCCTAATTCCACTCACACGCACAGTTAAAATCGCTTTTATATGTTAAGTCACCAAAACCCAGAAACATTTCTTTGTAAATTTTAGGTTTTGAAAGGAAGTTAAGTGTGGCATGTCATTAAAAACTTACAGTTCATTTCGTTTAACTTGGTGCCTATCAGTTTCCAAAAATATTAGGTAATTATATATGCTTCGAAGCATCCGGGTGCTACAACCTGTCAGTTATATTTTAATACCGGTATATTACCGACTCGGTTTCAAGTATATTAAATAATTTTATAAGATCCAAAGCATCCGGGTGCTTTAAGTATCCTATCAATTAGTTTTTAATACCAGTATATATATTACCGGTTAATGAGAAAATCCTCTTACAAGTAAAAATAAACTTGGTTGACCTATTTTTGTTCAATAAAGGGACCGTATTGACGAAGCGAATGACGCCTTGCAGGGTGTTTTAATGGATCCACTACTAGACAACTGCGCTATCCTCGTCTATGCTAATAAACAGGACATGGAAGGATCAATGTCGACTGAGGAAGTTGCAGACAAGTAAATCTGTTGGCCCATAATCGGATGCTCTTTTAGCCTATATAACGGCGGGTGGGAAAAAGGGAGTGTCTTGTGTATGGTACAGACTTAAATTCCTTTCCTTTTAACACAATGGCCGTTCCGTTGATTGCCTTGCGAAAGTACACAACCGACAAATAATCGGGTGGTTGCGACTTCACAGCATGTTACCGGGTCCGGAACAAGTTGGTTAACATTAATACATACTGTACTTGTAAAACAATGAACCATAAATATTGTAAAGACCAATAACAATAACATCACGTGGCACATATACAGGTTCTCTATTGATCTTTAGTTGGACTTGCACGACGTATACAACCCGCGCCAGTATCTATATATATAACAATAAACCATTTCCCCTGTTGTTTTACCGAATAACATGGAGGGTTCATGCGGCTCATTTCAGCCGAAGCCTGGTCGCTGGTTTGCTAGTTATGTCCATTGGCAAGGTAAGTGGACATTAACCGAACCCAGTGTATTAAAGTATACTCACTGAATTAAAGAAGCGTCTCAATCATACACAATACACTGGTAACCTGATAATAGGCGCAATGTAATTTGACCGTTACTCTATAAAAACGCTTCCTTACGTATCAGCGTGATAATAGAACGACTGCCTTTGTTATATCGCCCCTTGTGTTTTCTCCTTCACGGTGATAAACGTGAACATACTATCCGATAAGGCGATTTTACTGCAAGGCGCTATGACGGCTGTTCACACTTGAAGCGTCAAAAGTTGTACTTTATTTTACAGACTTGGCTTGGGGCAATTTCCAAGCAGACCTTGGCATGTCCAATCGGCATGTGCTTTAACCGGCGATGGCCTGTATGAAGGCTTGGAATGGGCATTAAAGCAAGATAAGATAAGAACCAAAAAACGAAAGAATACAGCATCTGAACCTCTGCTCTTTTCCACCATAATGTGACATAAAATCGGTTTGATTACCAATCGATATGACCATGCTTCGATTTTCGGAGCATATGGAACCTAACTGTAGGCTGTATTCCGACATTTAAGATGTTCCTTTTATGTGTCTTGTGTAAATAAACGGTAGGCCTATATACGTTAAGTTCGCGTGGCGTATTTATTACATATTATGTAACTGGTTATTTAATAAGGTGGACTTTATATAAATATATACAGCCTATTTTAAACTAATATGACTATTTGCGTAGTAGGCCTACGGCAAAAAATGACTAACCAGTCACGGGTTGTTTAACATACAAAACATCCGTTAAATTATGACAGTCTATAAAACATGCTAACCGTCATTTGACTACTACATAACCATAACACGCTTTAAAATCAACAACTATTAAAAGAACATAGACAAAAAACACTGTTTTCAGTAACCTTACCACAAGTTATGTCTCCAGCCATAAAATTGTAAAACAGCGGGTATTAAAACTATAGTATACTAGTTTTGTACAGCCATGCTTTTGTACTGTAAAATCAAGGGTAGATATGATAATGGTAATAAAATAAAAATGATGAAACACAAGGTTTTACTTATATAAAACACAATACATGTTACTGATTTAAACCCAACGACTACTACAGTAACATAAACAAACAAATGGTTCATGGTTGGCATAACACTAGTCATGTATTCAGCCATGGAATTGGGAACAGTCCGCTTCAAAAAACATTATATAAGTTTGGTAAACCATTAACAACTTTGCTCTGGTACTGCAAACACTAAAAGAACATATGATTAGGGCAATAAAACCAAGATGACGAAGCAAAAGGTATGGGACAAATGGCAGTTACACAACAACATCTCACTTCCCCAAAGATTACGCCATTTGCTTGTTTGTGAGAAAGGAAGGATAATTCTAGATTCTTTGTGCGTAGCAACCAATCCGATGTCAGAAAATAGTCATGTGACGTGACGTCACGTCATGTGACACGAAGATATATAAACAGATCGCTTGGAAAATTACTCATACCCGTCTAGAAAAGCATCGTTATATTGCCGTATTATTCAAAAGCGTTTTATTCAGCCGTTGCCAGTATACCTTATAACTTAAGTGGAGATACATTAAGTTATTAAAAAGTAAGTACCATATATCTACAATTTTCTGTGTTGTTTTTTATGTAAAAAGTGTAATAATTCGTTTTCCTGACTTTTCTTTATTTTGGAACTGTACTCACGGGTAATAACCATTGTTTAATCAGATTAGTTTGTATCTGTTACTGAATACAATTACGGAATTTATTACAAGTTCCTTAATCTTCCTTTTGATATTCAAACTTCAGAATTCTCCTTTACCACAACTGTTTTTGTACTTTTGTTTTATAAACCTGTCAAATTTACATATTCTAATGGTATTTTTTTGGTTTAAGATGCAGATTTTCGTGAAAACCTTGACTGGAAAGACCATCACCCTAGAGGTTGAGGCATCAGACTCCATCGACAATGTTAAGTCAAAGATCCAAGACAAAGAAGGTAAATATACCAAAAGAACAAAGTTAAATGGGCAACACTAAAATGAGGGAAAACGGGAAAGAGGGAAGGAGGAAAACTGCTCACTTAAAGTATAAAAACTAATTTAAACCCTGCCCTAAACACCCCAGAACTAACTTTAACTCAAACCCCTAACTCCAATGTCATTTTCGTCATTTTAGTGTACAGTTTACCCCTTCCATCCGTCCCGCTTTCACTTTTTTTTGTTTCCCCCCATTTAATTACTGCATAACTGGTTTCCATTTTGAATAAATCGATAAAATTCTTAATAGGAATCCCTCCGGATCAGCAACGTCTTATCTTCGCTGGTAAACAGCTTGAAGATGGCCGCACATTGAGCGACTACAACATCCAGAAAGAGTCCACTCTTCACTTGGTCCTTCGTCTTAGAGGAGGAATGCAAATCTTCGTCAAAACCTTGACTGGAAAGACCATCACCCTTGAGGTTGAGGCATCCGACTCCATCGACAATGTGAAGGCAAAGATCCAAGACAAAGAAGGTAAATAAATATTACGAAAGACAAAGTTAGTTTAACACAGGGCTGGGCAACTTTTCTACTCGGTGGGCCAGATGTGGAGAAATAAAGGGGTGCCTCTAAATACTACAGGAGCGCTTGGATCACTTGAGATTGAGTTATTCTAACCCTGTCCCAAACACTAATCTCAACCCCAGAACTAACTTTAACCCCAACCCTAACCTTAATATCTTGGCTTTTGTAATTACGAAGTATAATAAGCGCTTTGTAAGCGCTTCAAGCGATTTATGCGGTCCATGCGTTCCAAGCGGTCCTGTAGTATTTAGAGGTACCGGAAATGAAGTCCTTAGTGGGCAGGTTTATTACATGAATAGTATTCAGTATCTTAATTACAGGTTATGGTTAAATACAATTTGCGGGCCGATCAAAATCCCTTTACGGTCCAGGCCTGTGTGTTGCCCATGCTTGGTTTAACATATGGTAAATGCTATGTGTTGGAATTTCTTTTTAAATCCTTAATTTTTTTTCAGGAATCCCTCCCGATCAGCAACGTCTCATCTTCGCTGGAAAACAACTTGAAGATGGCCGCACATTGAGCGACTACAACATCCAGAAAGAGTCCACTCTTCACTTGGTACTTCGTCTTAGAGGAGGAATGCAAATCTTCGTCAAAACCTTGACTGGAAAGACCATCACCCTTGAGGTTGAGGCATCCGACTCCATCGACAATGTTAAGACAAAGATCCAAGACAAAGAAGGTAAATAAATACTACGAAAGACAAAGCTAGTATAACACAGGGCTGAGCAACTTTCTTAGTCGGTGGGCCAGATGCGGAGAAATGAAGGGGTGCCTCTAAATACTACAGGAGCGCTTGGATCAATTAGATTGATATAGAAAGTAATTCTAACCCTGTCCCAAACACTAATCTCAACCCCAGAACTAACTTTAACCCCAACCCTAACCTTAATATGTTGGCTTTTGTAATTACGAAATATAGTAAGCGATTGATGCGTTCCAAGCGCTCCATGCGTTCCAAGTGGTCCTGTAGTATTTAGAAGTACCGGAAATGAATTCCTTAGTGGTCAGGTTTATTACATGAATAGTATTCAGTATCTTAATTACAGGTTATGGTTAAATACAATTTGCGGGCCGATCAAAATCCCTTTACGGTCCAGGCCTGTGTGTTGCCCATGCTTGGTTTAACATATAATAAATGCTTTATATTGGAATTTCTTTTTTAATAATTAAATTTTTTTCAGGAATCCCTCCCGATCAGCAACGTCTCATCTTTGCTGGAAAACAACTTGAAGATGGCCGCACATTGAGCGACTACAACATCCAGAAAGAGTCCACTCTTCACTTGGTCCTCCGTCTTAGAGGAGGAATGCAAATCTTCGTCAAAACCTTGACTGGAAAGACCATCACCCTTGAGGTTGAGGCATCCGACTCCATCGACAATGTTAAGTCAAAGATCCAAGACAAAGAAGGTAAATAAATATTAGGAAAGACAAGTTAGTTTCGGTGTTCCAATTAAAGAGATCGCGAATCACTATTCTCAAACTGTTTTTTTATGTGCTTGAATTACAATATTTAACAAAATCGCGAAAATATAAATTACCGGTACATCTTACACTGTTACGCACATTAAACAATATGTTTATTATAGTTTATCATTACTACTATATAACTGTACTGTTTGCTTTATGAAATATCGGTCGTTTAATGAATAGTTTTAAAGGTTTTGAAACCACATTTTAGGCAATTTAATATTACCAAAAATTTTTTTTAGCGCTTACACACGAAGATGATTTTCTCCTAACCCACGCATTTCACGAATTGTTTCAAAACCGTTAATTCGAACCCTGAGTTTTAACAGATAGAAATGCTACATAATTGGTTTTTAATTTAAATAAATCATTAAATTTTTTTCAGGAATTCCTCCGGATCAGCAACGTCTCATCTTCGCTGGAAAACAACTTGAAGATGGCCGCACATTGAGCGACTACAACATCCAGAAAGAGTCCACTCTTCACTTGGTCCTTCGTCTTAGAGGAGGAATGCAAATCTTCGTCAAAACCTTGACTGGAAAGACCATCACCCTTGAGGTTGAGGCATCTGACTCCATCGACAATGTTAAGTCAAAGATCCAAGACAAAGAAGGTAAATATTTCTTAAATTAGTTTTAACAGATAGAAATACTGCATAATAGGTTTCGAGTAATACTAAAAGGAGGGAAGGAGGGAAACTGCTTAATAAAAAAACTCGTTTAAATTAACTCGTGTCATAATCTTCATTTCAATGTACGGTTTCCCTCCTTCCCGCTTTTCCTTATAGTTTTCTCCTTGATTCCCAATTTAAATAAATCATTGAATTTTTTCAGGAATCCCTCCCGATCAGCAACGTCTCATCTTTGCTGGAAAACAGCTTGAAGATGGCCGCACATTGAGCGACTACAACATCCAGAAAGAGTCCACTCTTCACTTGGTCCTTCGTCTTAGAGGAGGAATGCAAATCTTCGTCAAAACCTTGACTGGAAAGACCATCACCCTTGAGGTTGAGGCATCCGACTCCATCGACAATGTTAAGTCAAAGATCCAAGACAAAGAAGGTAAATAAACTCGTTTAATACAGGGGTGGACAACTTAAGTTGGCGGGCCAGATGGGTAAAATGAAGTCCTTGGTGGGCCTGATTATTACATGAATAGTATTTCATATCGCATTTATATGGTATGGTTAGATACAGTCTTTGGGCCGGTCAAAATCTTTTCATGGGCAGGACCCGGCCTGTGGGCCGTATGTTCTCATGCTTTGTTTAACATATGATAAATGCTATAGCGAAATTTATTTTTTAAGAAATCAAATTTTTTCAGGAATCCCTCCCGATCAGCAACGTCTCATCTTTGCTGGAAAACAGCTTGAAGATGGCCGCACATTGAGCGACTACAACATCCAGAAAGAGTCCACTCTTCACTTGGTCCTTCGTCTTAGAGGAGGAATGCAAATCTTCGTCAAAACCTTGACTGGAAAGACCATCACCCTTGAGGTTGAGGCATCCGACTCTATCGACAATGTTAAGTCAAAGATCCAAGACAAAGAAGGTAAATATATTAAAAGAACAAATTAGTTTCAGGCTTTGAATAAATGGATCGCGAATCGCTATTCGCAAACCCATTTTAAAGTTCGAGAATTACAAAACGAAAATATAAATTACCGGTACATCTTACACTGTTACGCACATTAAACAACTTACAATATGTTTATTATAGTTTATCATTACTACTATATAACAGTACTGTTTGCTTTATGAAATATCGGTCGTTTAAGGGATAGTTTTAAAGGTCTTGAAGACCACATTTTAAGGCAATTTAATATAACCAAAAATTGTTTTAAGAGTTTATAAGCGAAACGATTTTCTCCTAACGCACGCATTTCACGAATTGTTTTAAAACCGTAAATTCGAACTGTGAGTTTTAACAGATAGAAATGCTACATAACTGTTTCCATTTTAAATAAATCATTGATTTTTTTCAGGAATCCCTCCCGATCAGCAACGTCTTATCTTCGCTGGAAAACAGCTTGAAGATGGCCGCACATTGAGCGACTACAACATCCAGAAAGAGTCCACTCTTCACTTGGTCCTTCGTCTTAGAGGAGGAATGCAAATCTTCGTCAAAACCTTGACTGGAAAGACCATCACCCTAGAGGTTGAAGCATCCGACTCCATCGACAATGTTAAGACAAAGATCCAAGACAAAGAAGGTAAATATTTTAATAGAACAAGTTAGTTTGAACAGATAGAAATGCTCCATAATTGGTTTTTGAGCAATACTAAAAGGAGGAAAGGAGGGAAACTGCTCACTAAAATTACGGAAACTAATTAAATCTTGATCTCGGAACTAACCCTAACTCTAACCCCATGTTTAAAATAACTCCTGTCATAAATGTACGGTTTCCCTCTCTCCCGCTTTTCCATTTAGGTTCTCCTTGATTTCCAATTTAAATAAATCCTAATTTTTTCAGGAATCCCTCCTGATCAGCAACGTCTTATCTTCGCTGGAAAACAGCTTGAAGATGGCCGCACATTGAGCGACTACAACATCCAGAAAGAGTCCACTCTTCACTTGGTCCTTCGTCTTAGAGGAGGAATGCAAATCTTCGTCAAAACCTTGACTGGAAAGACCATCACCCTTGAGGTTGAGGCATCCGACTCCATCGACAATGTTAAGACAAAGATCCAAGACAAAGAAGGTAAATATTTAAAAAGAACAAATTTAGTTTTAACAGATAGAAATGCTACATAATTGGTTTTCAATTTAAATACATTGGTAATTTTTTTTCAGGAATCCCTCCCGATCAGCAACGTCTTATCTTTGCTGGAAAACAACTTGAAGATGGCCGCACATTGAGCGACTACAACATCCAGAAAGAGTCCACTCTTCACTTGGTCCTTCGTCTTAGAGGAGGAATGCAAATCTTCGTCAAAACCTTGACTGGAAAGACCATCACCCTAGAGGTTGAAGCATCCGACTCTATCGACAATGTTAAGTCAAAGATCCAAGACAAAGAAGGTAAATATTTTAAAACAACAAATTAGTTTCAGGCTTTGAATAAATGGATCGCGAATCGCTATTCGCAAACCCATTTTAAAGTTCGAGAATTACAAAACGAAAATATAAATTACCTGTACATCTTACACTGTTACGCACATTAAACTTACCATACATTTCTTGTAGTTTATTATCATAACTACTACTATATAACGATACTGTTTGCTTTATAAAGTATTGGTCGTTTAAGGAATAGTTTTAAAGGTTTTGAAACCGCATTTTAAGGCGATTTAATATTACCAAAAATTTTTTTAGTGCTTGTGTGCGAAAATGATTTTCTCCTAACCCGTGCATTTCACGAATCGTTTTAAAACCGTTAATTCGAACCGCGAGTTTTAACAGATGGAAATGCTACATAATTGGTTTTCAATTTAAATAAATCGGTAAATTTTTCAGGAATCCCTCCCGATCAGCAACGTCTTATCTTTGCTGGAAAACAGCTTGAAGATGGCCGCACATTGAGCGACTACAACATCCAGAAAGAGTCCACTCTTCACTTGGTCCTTCGTCTTAGAGGAGGAAACTAAAACTGCAAACAACCTTGCAACTGTCTATATTATATTAACACTGCTTAAATAAAAATAAAATTAGTATATGTAAAGTTAATAGTCTCTTGTAGTTATGGTGAAAAACTAACGTTCGTAAACATTTTTTAGTAGTTTTTCTTGCCAACTGCAGAAGGATTTTAATCACTGCATGGTGTTAAAATATGAACTTTTAAATTAAATAAAATTTGTCCAAAAATTGTTAGTTATTGTTTTCATTGTAAACCAGCATTATAAGTCAAGTCGAGTCTTTGCCCGTTAAAATTGGTACGGTCGTTTGGTCTAGCGGTTAAGTGCGTCGCCTTTCAATCGAAAGGTTGCCGGTGCAAAACTGGTCGCTAGCTAGTCGGTTGTGTCCTTGGGCAAGCCACTTTATGGACATTGCCTGAACCCAGCGGATTAATGGGTTCTACTACCAAATTAAAGGAGAACTGAAGTCAATTTTAAGAATATCTTAATAAATGGAAAAAAACACGCTGATTTCAAAAATCAAATCAGTTTCTTCCAATATTGTTTTGTTAAAGAGTTTTGAGCAAATATGCATTTTATTTTATGTTAGGGGATTTCCCGTATTACGTCACTGACGTTGTTGAGATTTCGTGCCTATATGCATTGTATACAATCATGTGCCAGTTTAGAGGTGAATTAGTAACATAAGCGCCTGCAGGAGCGTTGTATTTTTGTTTTTTTTATGAAGACTTAGCATAACACTTCTCATATAGCCTAACTGAACCAATGTACCCGCGTGACAGCTTACCTTAAGCGCGCTCATTCAGGCCTGCACGATCCTGGACCTAAGCTGAATGCTGAGGTATACAGGTCTCGTATTTAAATGACTTTAGAATAATAAGTCTTAGCAATTTATGTCATAAATCATAGAAGTGAAGACAGAACAAGAAAACTAGAACAGGAGGCAGTAAACTGTAACTGCCAGCAATTTATAGAAATAAACCAGCCATCAATCAAAGATCAGACTATGCAGTGGGAACAGCCTATTTCTTTCATGATTGTTGCTTTTCAATATATAGCCATAATCTACAACGTAGACTAGCAATGTTGTGATCAACCCCTAGGCTACAAACTGAGAGTGTGAGAGATTTGGTATACATATGCATAGAAGTTTTAACAAATTTCTTTTGTTTTCTTCATTTCTAGAGTAAATTTAAGTTAATGTTGTAACACTAAAATGGATGACAGTTTTCAGCATTCTGGCATGGATGAAAGAAGTTTTATTGTACACAATAAATAAAACAACACAAATTTAGTCATGTGCGTTTGAACCAAGGAAAACGTCTGAAAGTATCTTTGAAGATGCAAGCCCCATAGAAGAAAATGTTTATTTAGAAACATTACCTATTGACATGACTTGGTGCCGTTGCAAAAACTGTATTCTTATGGACACACCGCAAGAATGTTTATGCTGCATGAATGTACATGCATTTGTGCACAAAATAATGCCAGACTGGACTTGCATTACTAAAAGCCCTTATTTTTCAATTATCTGCTTGTAAAAGAAGTTCTTGAAGTTGCACTTGATGTACTGGATTGATCACTATGTTTAAAATCATAATCAGAAAAATTTAAAATTGTTGGAACTGTATTTTTCACCAAGTGGTTTGTTTTCATCATCTTGGCTACTCCATTGGAGTCAAATACAATTTTACTATGATAATCCTTGTCACAAATATGTGCACTACACACTGCGGTTCTTTTTCCAGGTAGTTTAGAACGCTTGCATTGTTGTGTCCATTGCTTCAACCGTTTTTTGTCGTTGTGAGGAAATCGATGGAAGAGCACAGGTGGATTGGAATTTCGTGTGCTGTAATAGGAAACAATATACTCCAATCACTCTTTCTTCCTTCTCAGTGGCTTAACTTTAGGCATTTTACAATATCTAATAAAAAGAACTAAATTAGAAATGTGGTATATTCTTATTAACTTATTTGGGTAGTTAAGTAAAGATCTATTATATATATTCTTCACTTACTTATCTGAGTGCTTGCTGTGTACTTATTGTCAGACTACACATCAGCTACTCAACTGTGGATTAACTGGTTTTTGCAATAAGTGGTATACTCAACCAGTAGGCTAATGCTCAGTTTCAATAACAGCAGACATTAAATGCACCACATACACAACAGCAAAACATTATACAAACAGCCAAGGTAAACCATGAAAGAAATAGGCTTTTCCCACCGCATAGTCTAGCCTTTTCCTAATGGCTGGTTTATTTCTATAAATTGCTGGCAGTTACAGTTTAATGCATTCTGTTATAGTTTGCTTGTTCTGTTTTCACTTTTATTATTTATGATATAAATTGCTAAGACTTATTATTCTAAAGTCATTTAAATACGAGACCTGTATACCTCAGCATTCAGCTTAGGTCCAGACGTCCAGTCCAGGACCGTGCAGGCCTTAATGACCGCGCTTAAAGTAAGCTGTCACCATGTACATTGGTTCAGTAAGACTATATGACAAGTGTTATGCTAAGTCTCCATAATAAAAACGAAAATACAACGCTCCTGTAGGCGCTTATGTTACTAATTCACCTCTAAACTGACACATGATTGTATACAATGCATATAGGCACGAAATCTCAACAACGTCAGTGACGTAATACGGGAAATCCCCTAACATAAAATGAAATACATATTTGCTCATAACTCTTTAACCAAAAAATATTGGAAGAAACTGATTTGATTTTTGAAATCAGCGTATTTTTTTCCATTTATTAAGATAATTCTTAAAATTGAACATCAGAGGTCTTCCCCCTTAGGAATGTGTGTATTATATACAATAGCTCCGGTAACCCGACGATGGGCGCGATGTGATCTGACGATTGCCCATGTGTTAACCCCCTTGGATAAAGATGAATATCCTATCCTAAAATGCACAACCCAGTCGTGGATTAATTGTTAAGTAATATGGGCAGGGTTGAAAGAACTAATTATTTCTTCTATACACGGTAGTTGCGATAACACGATGTTAAATGCCTTGTAAAAACGAATTTTTTGTTGATTTTTTAAAAGGTTTTTTTATTTGTTAGTTGACTTTATAACGTTAAGTACGTATGGAGGAACGTGTGTTAAACAATTGTCCAAACCAGGATTGTAGACTTGTTTTAATATCTTGTACAGTCAGTTGTTAGGAAATTATTGTATTTAGTCTGAAAAGATCTACTCAATTTATTTGAGTCAAGTCCATTCATTTTGACGTTCTGACTTCAAGAGAAGTGGAGTTAATTATAAAATGTGCCTTTAGACATTACAACACTGGAAAACAGTCGCTGGCTAGTCCGATGTGTCAATAGAAAAAGTCAATCCCAGTAGAATAGTCGGTGGAACTTATAAAAAATCCTTGCTAATTCAGATAAAAGCAACGTCGTATTTATATAAAACAATCAACAATAGCTTTCGCAACCGATTGTGGGCACGAGGTAAGCTGTTGTTTGGTATAATAATCCTTCATTTTCAACCTACGGAAAAAAGAATGAATAAAGTATGTAATTGACCGCGCATAATATTTCAAATTTAAACGCTTTGGTTGGCTGACTTTTGTGTCACGTGATAGTTTCAAAGTTAGATCATAACACAATAGTTGTTCGATATGCAAGAGAAATAGTACAGCAATTTTGGTGATAACTGTACCTTAGTACGAGTGTAAATTAGCTTTTAAATTTCGATACATATTGTTCAAAAACCATGTCAAATAAACAAACATATTTTTGACCGTTCGTTTATTCTAAGACAAAGGGATTATGTAATTGAAAGATTGATACATATAAACTTATATTTTGACCGATCGTGGTTGTTTTATCGAATATAATGAACAACAACATTTGTTTTATGGAAAAAAAGGATATATGTAAGAGGGTATGTAATCGGTAAAAACGAAATGGAAAAAGGAGAATAGACTATGCTGTAGCACAGGTGTGATCATTAAAGTTACTGTTACTGGTGTTGATTACCGGCAAGGTTGTAGTTTAGGACTTGGGTCTTTGGAGGTTTAGATTCGTGTTGTTGAATTTGCAGACATTGTAAAAGCTAAAGTGTAAAATTTATTATCCTATTTAATGCGTTCTATATTGTCATAGATTCACAAATTTATAAAATCTGTGTTTATCATTTGGTCACAAGTACTCCTATATTCTCGTGGATGTTCTAGAAAATAATCATGGCAGATGACGATGAGTGGAAGAAATTACCAACAGAGCAAAAAGTTCAACATAAGGTTGGTTTATTTAAACTTATGGGGTACACTAAAGGTAGGGAAAGCGGGAAGGAGGGATGAAGGGAAACTGCTAACCAAAACTATGGAAATTAATTTTATTCCTTTCCTAAACACTAATCTTAACCCAAGAACTTACTTCTACTCTAACCCCATGTTTAAAACTAACTGTAATGCCCTAATATTCATTTTAGTGTGCAGTTTCTCTCCTTTCTGCCTTCCGCTTTTCCTCCTTTTAGTTTTCCCCAAACTTATGTCATGCATAGGAATTTAAACAAAAAGTAAGATGCATGGAACTCTTTTTTCTCTCAACCATAATGCTAGACTGTCTAAGATATATGGCAAGGGTTTGCACACGAACTATCGCATGATAGCTTATTAGAGCTCTTAATGGCATGTCCTTATCCGGATTCAACCTGACATTGGGGCGAGGTAATCTGACTATTGCCCGTGTTTTAACCCCCTTGGTTTTTCCATTCACGGGGATAAACATGAATATTCTATCCTGTATCCTTATTAGTGTAGTTTCTAGTAGTATTCTTGAATCAATAATCTACTGTAATTTTAAGAAAAATAGAATTGTATGCATGTTTGATAAAATCATCACTGTTTGCTTTTTCTTTAGTTTACACACTAATTGGTTAATTGTTTCTGGATTTTGTTAGTGATTAAATGAGTTGGTTAACGGTTAACCAGTTAACCCATAACTAATGTACATGCCCTATTGCTTGTTGTTTCTTTTGACTTGCCTTGAACATGCTAGAACGAGAATAGTCTCAAACTGTGTGAAATAGATCAACCAGTTAAAAATTAAAAAAATTATTACATATGTTGTTCCCTTAGTTTATTCTTCTATTTCTTATCCTATAAAATAATAAAATATACATTTGTTCAAAGTGTACTGTTAAAGTGTATATTATACTGTTTCATGTCTACAGTATCATCGTATTTTTTGGTTTTATTTAAATGTTTCATTTTGTGTATGACTGTAAACTTAGTTTGGTCACAAGATTGCAAAAAGATAGAGATACCAGTACCCGAACAGTTTAATGTAATATTCAATAAGTTTTTAACAGGTTATATTATTAATTCTTTTAAGTATATGCTGGTACAGGTATTGTTTCCGGTTGTTGTATATACTTAAAAATAATGGTACAATTAGCCTAATGATTTATTTCCCGAAATAATTGGGTTTTTATTTCTATAATCAATAAATCGATCTGTGATTATAGTCCTGGAAAGCACGGTCAGAGGGCTACAAGGAGTGCTTGAAAAAGTTTGGAACGCTCGACGAAAAAAGCCCGGAATTCAGCAAATATCTCGGGCATGTGAAAAAGTTTGTGGTCGACTCAAACGAACTAGTTCGTGTTCAAGGGTTAGAAGTTACACTTGTGTTCGTGCAAAATGCTGCTGTTGCTGGAAAGTAAGAACAATATCAGTTTGTTTCATACAATGTATCATGCTACCTATTTTTGTAATGTGAAGTCACTTTAACTAGGACATGGCTACATATATACATTTTTGTATTAAAAATTCGCTGTTGCAGTGTACCATGTTGCAGTGTAGCCTATTTTTGCTCTATATCTTATCATACAAAAAAAAAGCCAATTCCATACAAATAGAGGAAAAATGCAATATTACTTACAAAAGTTAATCTTCGTATTATTAGCCTATTTATAATTCTCACAGTTTGGTTTTAAAACAAACCACCTAATTCAGTGATCACCATTCCCTAATGTATATATTTAACTATATATACTGATATATAATATGTAACAACTCTTACGTCATGTCTGTAATGTAATTACACTAACACTACATTATAATTGAACTGACCCTATGTTTTTACATAAAACTGTAATATTACACTGCATGTTATAATAAATAATACACAATATACTATCTATACAGTTTTCCAAAATTGTAGAAATATACATTTCTCATCTCAGGACAAGTGGAGAGGTTGTGTCTGGCATCATTTCAAAGTGTTTTAACTCAAAACCCCGGCTACGTGAACTTGGAATTCAAGTTTGCCTTATGTACGTTGAGATTGATAGAAATGAACAGGTCATGGAAGAGGCACTGAAAGGACTTTAGAATAACAGCCCGAGGTTGTTCATGCCTTT
>CH002950.1:1917915-1935523 GCA_000149265.1 Ciona savignyi
TATACCCAATCAAAATAAGAGTCGTAGTAGTTCTGTACCTCATTTTGTCTATGAGAATTAATAAATAGGATAGGATATTCATGTCTATCCCCGTGAATGGGAAAACCAAGGGGGTTAACACACGGGCAATCGTCAGATTACCTCGTGCCCACTGTCGGGTTACCGGAGTTAGTGTGCTATTATTAAGACATTCTTTCAATTTGGTAGAACCCATTAATCCGCTGGAACACAACGAACTAGCAAGAGACCTGTTTCATATCTGCAACCTTTTGATTGAAAGGCGCCGCACTAAACCCCCCAAGGACTAGTCGGACTAATTGTAACCGCTCCCATTTTGTTTTTATTTGATGTTGTTATAGCAGCCATGTTGTGGTTATACATCATGGTTAATACAACAACAAAGCGTCAAATCAGTCTCATCCGTGTCTGTAATTCGATGCAAACAGATTGACAATGCGGTAGCACAACGTCAGACTGTCTGCATATACATTTGATTGATTTTTCAGACTGCGCTATGCAGCCACAGACACTGATAAGCAATGATGCTTATTTTTTTATGTTGCTATACACTGAAAGGGGTGATGCTTATGCAAATATAATTATCAATTAAAAGAACGAGCTACCTGTTTTTTGTTGTAGTAAATTGTTGTTGGTACACAGAAAATAATTTACTTCCAATTACCATACAGTGGATAATTTTAGCGACTGTTTTGTTTTTCAAATCAATGTACATCTTTTTCTTTATTCAACGACAACCTGTTATGTTTTATATCGGCAATAATCTCGCCTCCCACACAGGGCCTGCATGAATTGTACGATTTCAAAATGGCCAACCCAGATTATGATCTGGAATCGAAGATAAGTTCGCTTCCGTTAGATATTTTTCAAGAATACATTCGACGTGGACTGGAAAAGATTGAAAAGGAAAAGAAAACGAATCATCCAAGTTAGTGTTTTTTTACTTAAACTAAAAAATATGGGTTGGTTATGTTGATTCCAATTTATATATCCATGAGACAGTTATTACTAAACAACTTACCTTTTTTATTCTGGTTTACTCCATGTTAGAGATGGGCGTAATTGATCAAAGTTGTATTACGGAATCACACCAGCTGACTTACTAATTCCATAATTTTTGTGAGGTCATTGTTATTTAAACAAACAACTAAAAATTATTGTGTTTTTGGATGCATTTTGATGGTAGAATGAAACTTTAAACTTAAATTCAGAGACCTAACAGTCTAAACTAAACTGTTCGTTCGAACTAGCCTGAAAGCCAAACTGTTCATTTATAGAACTAGCCTGAAAGCCATTGGAAGTCTGCACATACATTAGATTTTTTTGTAACACAGTGGACTTGTTCTATCTTTCATAGAGCTGTATATTTATGCTTAGAGACAAAGGGTATAGCCATAATTTTAAAGTAGTGTAAATTACACACTTGTTAAACGAAAACACCTTTAAAGTGCTCTTTTCTGTTTAACTGGTTGTATTGTTTTAATAGAAAATCAAGTTCTTCCTTATATTGTATTGTTATATGTGTAAAAATTTGTATAACATTTTGTTATATATATATATATATTAGTGTGGGAAATAAAATGAACGACTTTTCTTCAACAGCCACAACAGTTTTCTCCGAATCCCAAAACAGCAACACTCAGTCACAATCAACTCAACAAATATGGGGAAGATTGAATGTAAGTGCAGCATTTTTACTAAATATTATTTTCTCATCTTAATCTTAATCACAAACCACACAATATACACCAACCCACATAACCCAGTTTTAAATTCCAACACCTGAATCCCCCCCTCAGCACTTGCGGGAACGATGCGGATTGAAACCACTAGATGGTCGTGACAAACCGGACACGAACCCCCCTTCTATCCCGGTTTCCATTCACCCTGAACCTGCCGGACCCTCGGTTGCTACCAAGGTTAGTTGCTGTAATTGCATTTTTTTTGAAGGGCTGGTATCTAACAGTCACACAATGTTGTCAAACTAACCTGTATTGTGTGTACACGAAGTCGCCATTTCGCCATAATGCCTAAATTTTTGAATAAATCAATATTTTTGTCATCCATCTGTTTTAAGTAGTTTAAAAGTTAAGTTTTAGGATAGGATATTTGTGTTTTTCCCCGTGAATGGAAGAACCAAGAGGGTTACCACACGGGCAATTGTCAGATCACCTCGCGCCCATCGTCGGTTTACCGGAGCCATTGCAGTGTGTTCTATGATTCACACGTTCCTTCAATTTGGTAGAACCCATTAATCCACTGGGTTTAGACAATGTCCGTTACGTGCCTTTCCCAAGGACACAACCGTCTAGCAAGCGACCAGTTTCGAACCTGCAACCCATCGGCTGAAAGGCGACGCACGTAACCACCAAACTAATCTGTCGGAGTTACATGTCGTGTTTCTAGTTTGAACCTACCCTGGCTAAACTACACACGTATGATTTACTTTACAACAATTTTAAAATTTCTATTTTTCAGAACGACGAAACTTCAAAGGTCCGATCTAGTGGCACTTTAGTTCCACCTAGGGAGAGAAACGGCTCAACTAGAAATCTCTCGGACTTAAAACGAAGACTGGAAGAAATAAAGCAAAGCTCCAAGCACTAAAGCATGGTGGAACAGTGTTGCCCTTTCAATTTCTTCTCACATCTACTCAACACTGTACTAATACCATTGGTAACCACTGCCAGGTTAATATTGGTCTACAGCTTTCACTAAGCTTTCTTTCTAATTTTTATGTTGGTACAAAAAAGTTAGAATAATTTGGTTAACGAAATCTTAAAATGTTACAGAATAAAAACTCCTTGAGAAATAAAGGCTTAAGATCAAAAAAATATAAAGACTTTACTATTCTATGTTCGATAGAATTATTTGGTTACCGAAGTCTTAAAATGTTAACAGAAAAAACTCCTTAAGAAATAAAGGCTAAAAATCAACAAAATATAAAGACTTTACTATTCTATATTACAAGTGTTTCTCATCACTTTAGTTCATTTCTGCTGTCTCCACATTTTCCTCCATTAGTTCTGTTGTACCTCCTTTTTCGATTTGGCTGCGAAATAAACATCTGTACACCAGTTTTTTTATTTGTGAATCAGAAAATTTGAAACTTTGTGCAGTTAGTTTAGTTTATTCATTTTTTGCCCCAGTTTTTAAAAACGGCAAGCGAATAAAATAGCGACACGGGAACAGGAAAAGACGGCAAAACGAACAGTCGTTAAAACACGTCATTGAAAAAAAGAATATAACTTAATAAATATAGCGGACGTGGCCACCAAACCTAGGATAACGGCGAATATAGAAAACCAAAAAATTAGGCCCATTTCCCATAGCCTGGTCTGATACCGCAGTGATTAATAGTACGAAGCAACACGTTACGTTTCAGCGTCGCCCAATCTTCTTTCATCTCCTGCTCGACGAATTTCGCGTGTATGACGTCATCAGTGACGTCATCAAACTTCGGTCGCGCGCTCTGGGCGAGCAGCGTCCGCGTGGTGGGGTCCAGGAGTTCAAGTTTCTCGGCTGTGATCACCCCGGTTTCCAACTGCTCACACGAAACCACCGAACATCCGATCGCTCTTCCACCCAACAGACTATCCTCCCCGATGGAGTCTCCCTCCTCCAGCGCTCCCATCAGCACGCTCCTGAAGAGCCGTCTCCTCCTACCGTTCGGAAGAGTCTTCACAGCCTCCACTTGCTTGAACACCTCGCATCTTCCTTTCTTAAGGAACATGATAAACGGAGCGATCGCTCCTTCAGGGAAGACCACGGTGCCACCAGGTATAGTTTGCCATTCAATCAAAGCTGCAAGTTTTCTCAGCGATAGTCCAGGCCAGTTTTTGTACAAAGCACTTTGCTGGACAGCGTTTGTTTTCTCAGCCTGAATTCGCTCCCGAATACGCTCTAGTATTCTTTTATAATCTGCGATGGAGATTTTTAAACACAGACAAGGTTCGAGCGTGACCGAGGTCGTGACCTTGCTGTTGACCTCACGACCTTCCACCTTTTCCAAAGTTCCGAACCAATCCCCGGGCACCAGTTTCCCCCCCTTTCTTCGAAGCAAGGGGGTAGGACAAGAGAATGTTTCGTCGTCATTTTCCTTCGACAAACCTGTTCTAATATAAGGCAGCGTTTGTGGTCGTACCGACCCTCGTAGAACCATGTGGAGACCAGTGTTTCCAAACACTGTGAGCCCTGCTTCATTAAACGTGTCCAATGTTGCGACGGTTGCAAGTTCTCGCAGCACTGGGTAACTCTCCCCTTGATCTACAAGCAAACACGACAACTCGTTTGGCCACAAGTCCAGTAGCAAACGATAAACTTTTCGGTGTTCCTTTCTCGTCCTTTCAAAGGGAAGTTTCTTCAAAAGCAGTCTCAAAAGTCCGATATTCCGATCTTTGGCCAGCACTAGGTCATCTGAGGTTGCGTCCGTTTGCGCACCTTGTTTATGCCGTGAAATGTGCAGACGTATGTCATGGACTCTTGGGTCATCGTACACCGTTGCAGGGTCTTCAGTTTTCCTTGTTATTTTGCCTCGCACCGCTGCGTATCTCGATTTGGGGCGATTGAGACCAGCGTGACTCAATTCGAAAGCCTTGGTCGTCTTAGTTGGCATTCCTGGTTTAGCCGCTTCATTTTTCGTGAACACAGTCGTGAAATTTTTCATGAAATATTCATGCCGTGAGTTGTCTCCTGGCTCAACGGCAGCATTTACAACCCGTAATTGATCATAATTTATATCCGAGGAACGCATATTGATATAAAACTGCTAAAATTTAAAGGGAAAAGTCTCGTAGCCTTCCTAACAAGCTTACAACACCTAAGTGAAACCAAATCCATTGGATATATACTTTATGCAGTGTTGCGTGCTAAACAATGAAAAACTAAATGGTAAGCTGGCTAACTTTCAATTTAGAAAATAACCAGTTCTGAAAAAATGTTCCAGCATTCTCTAATAGGTAAAAATGACAAAAGGGAACACTGGAAGCTAAAGCATAGCTTGAAACAAACACTTCAGAAGCGAGAATGAGCCACTGGCTATTGTGTTAAAACTTTCCCTTTTGTTTCCTTTGTGATTCGAGAGGTGATTTTGTTATTAAAGTCGCCCACTTGTGCATTGTGTATGAAATATAGCACCCACGCCTATGTACATTGGTGACATCTCAAGACAATATCGTCGACTATGAAACGAGACGACATTGCATCATTTAATTCGTCGTTGTATCATTTGCATCGACATTTGTATCATTTGCATCGACATTTGTATCATTTGCATCGACGTTTGTATCATTGGATTCGTCGTTATATCATTTGATTCGTCGTTATATCATTTGATTTGTCGTTTTATCATTTTTGCGTCGATGGCTTTCCATGGAACCGAGCAAAAAGGGCGCGCAAACGGTCAGAATAAATTATTATCAAATATTGCAACTAATGTGTATTAAATATTTAGTGGTACACTTTGGTGGTTTTTCAATAAAAATCAATTGCCTTGAATCAAATAAGTTATAGGTATTAATGCGTTCTGTTTCTTGCGTCATTTATTATGACCGGTCTTGCGTCATTGCGTCGTTGCGTCATGTATTAAAACTTGCATCATTTATTAACACAGATCTTGCGTCATTTATTATGCGATCTAAAAATTCTTACATCCTATGTACATTGGTTACATTTAGAGACAATTTCGACGACCATGAAACGAGACATAAAGAGAATTTTTTTGAGAAATAACGGGTCTAAAAATAAGTTAATTATGTGGGAGCATGGCAATTAATGTATTACCCAGTTTTTATCGCAAGTTCATACAACCTGTTGCTGTAGCTAAGTATTGTACCTATAATCCTTAATGTTAACACAACACATATATGCCTAGTATGATAAGCTTAATATTAAATAGTATCGTTTGCGGGAATAATTAGAAAAACAATATTAAACTTCAAATAATTTAAAACGTCGCTTTCTCCTATTTCCGGAACTTCTGATGTCGATATATGTTTTATATCTTGGAGGGCGGGAAAGGACAATTCATTTCAAATTTTAAACAAAGCGATAATAAAACTAAACAGTAAATATGGAATTAAAATATTTTAGTTGGGGGTAAAAACCAAGGGGGTTAACACACGGACAATCGTCAGATCACCTCGCGCACACCTTCGGGTTTATAGCAGAGCTAGTGCATTGTGTTGTATCTAATAGACTTCCATTTAGTAGAACCCATTAAACCGCTGGGTTCAGGCAACGTCTGTAAAGTGCCTAAACCGCCAGACTAACCGGCCGGATTACGATTTAGCTGGACTCTCAAATATGCCATAAATATATAGGATTGTAATACGTATAAGCTCCTAATGTATCTGCTTGAAATTTTTATTAACACAAGAAAATGTCCAACTGAGTTGCAATGTCTGAAACTTTTTTAATGTTAGTTTAAGCGGGGTTACTGACAATTTACATCACGTGACAACCCTTTTAAGAATCTGCGATAACGTGACGTCATTCTTTATCAAAAAATTTTTTGAACGCTTCAAGCTGAGATAAATGAATAATGTGCAGTTGGTCAAGCGATAATGATATAATTGTCACTGATTAATAAAGCGTCCAGGCCTTAATCATGTACTATTAGCGTTGTTCAGATGATTAGCAAGCATTGTTTAGGTCTTGAACTTAAAAGACAAAGGGAATTGGTGGTCAGAAGATAGGATAGAATAGGATATTGATGTTTATCCCCGTGAGTGGGAAACTAAGGAGGTTAACACACGGGCAATCGTCGGATCACCTCGCGACCATCGTCGGGTTACTGGAGCTATTGCAGTGTGTTGTGTATGATTTACACATTTCTTTAATTTGGTAGAACCCATTAATCCGCGGTGTTCAGGTAATGTCCGTAAAGTGCCTTGCCCTATGACACAGCCGAATAGCTATAGCGACTAGGTTCGGAACTGCAGCCTTTTGGTTGAAAGGCTTCGCACTTAACCGCAAGACTAACCGGTCGGATAAGAGAGTTACTTTCTTACAGGGAAGCTGGTCTTCTTGGGATTAAAGATATGGAGAGTCTCGTTTGGACAGAAAACTGGTTGCCAAGCGAAAATGACTAGTGAAAAACAAACTGTCTATAATCGCATCGCACTGTAATTACGAAACAATCCGCAGATTATAACGTTTTTGTTACGAGTTATTAAAGACTCGAGGCGCTGGTATTTGCAATTAAATCAAGGGCGTTGTCCAAGGTTTTAAGTGGAGGATTCAAGAGTTGGTTTTGGGCAGAATGGAGCAAGTCCCTGAGGAGAAGCCAGCAACAGTCTTCGGGCTGGTGCTGGCACAAAGTTTCCGTTCTACGGGGCTTCTTCGCACAGTTAACTAGCGTGGATTCGATTTTAGAGTTTGATTGGAGTCTAAAATATAGCCACGCGCTCAGCGTAGAGCGTTTATCTTCTGCATTCCGTCATATGTTGTTACAAAGGGTTATCGTTCACAATACGTCAAACGTTGCAGTTACACAGAGTTTATCGTTCACAATACGTCAAACGTTGCAGTTACACATGGTTTATCGTTCACAATACGCCAAACGTTGCAGTTACACATGGTTTATCGTTCACAATACGTCAAACGTTGCAGTTACACATGGTTTATCGTTCACAATACGTCAAACGTTGCAGTTACACATGGTTTATCGTTCACAATACGCCAAACGTTGCAGTTACACATGGTTTATCGTTCACAATACGCCAAACGTTGCAGTTACACATGGTTTATCGTTCACAATACGTCAAACGTTGCAGTTACACAGGGTTTATCGTTCACAATACGTCAAACGTTGCAGTTATAGAGGGTTTATCGTTCACAATACGCCAAACGTTGCAGTTACACATGGTTTATCGTTCACAATACGTCAAACGTTGCAGTTACACATGGTTTATCGTTCACAATACGTCAAACGTTGCAGTTACACATGGTTTATCGTTCACAATACGCCAAACGTTGCAGTTACACATGATTTATCGTTCACAATACGTCAAACGTTGCAGTTACACATGGTTTATCGTTCACAATACGCCAAACGTTGCAGTTACACATGGTTTATCGTTCACAATACGCCAAACGTTGCAGTTACACATGGTTTATCGTTCACAATACGTCAAACGTTGCAGTTACACAGGGTTTATCGTTCACAATACGTCAAACGTTGCAGTTATAGAGGGTTTATCGTTCACAATACGTCAAACGTTGCAGTTACACATGGTTTATCGTTCACAATACGCCAAACGTTGCAGTTACACATGGTTTATCGTTCACAATACGCCAAACGTTGCAGTTACACATGGTTTATCGTTCACAATACGTCAAACGTTGCAGTTACACATGGTTTATCGTTCACAATACGTCAAACATTGCAGTTACACAGGGTTTATCGTTCACAATACGCCAAACGTTGCAGTTACACGTGGTTTATCGTTCACAATACGTCAAACGTTGCAGTTACACATGGTTTATCGTTCACAATACGTCAAACGTTGCAGTTACACAGGGTTTATCGTCCACAATACGTCAAACGTTGCAGTTACACATGGTTTATCGTTCACAATACGTCAAACGTTGCAGTTATAGAGGGTTTATCGTTCACAATACGTCAAACGTTGCAGTTACACAGGGTTTATCGTTCACAATACGTCAAACGTTGCAGTTATAGAGGGTTTATCGTTCACAATACGTCACACGTTGCAGTTACACAGGGTTTATCGTTCACAATACGTCAAACGTTGCAGTTATAGAGGGTTTATCGTTCACAATACGTCAAACGTTGCAGTTACACAGGGTTTATCGTTCACAATACGTCAAACGTTGCAGTTATATAGGGTTTATCGTTCACAATACGTCAAACGTTGCATCATCGCGTTTAATCCACGCACGAAACTTTACTCTTGGCCCAAGTCGCCGGGGTGAACGACGATAGCGAAAAGACCGCAGCAAAAAGGGCGCGCAAACGGTCAGAATAATTCATTATCAAATATTGCTAAAGCTAATGTGTATTAAATATGTAGTAGTACATTTTAGTCGTTTTTTAATGAACATCAATTGATTTATATCAAATAAGTTATATATGTATTAATGCTTTCTGATGTGTGGAGCATACAATTGCAATCAGTGTCACAAATGGCGCGTGGTTGACACTCTGTTTTACGCTGCATTTAGAGTATGTTGGGCATACAAAACAGATCTTGCGTCATTTGTTATGCGATCTAATTATTCTAACATTGTTCAATTTAATAATGGCCGTTTAACATTTCGCAATATTTATGTACTTGCTTTCGTAGAATGTGTGCGCTTCGTACTACGTTAATGCAACATCAGAACACACGTATATGATACCACACTATATGACAGAGAAAAAAAACAATAAATGAACCTTCGTACAGAATATATGTAATCGGCATGCAACCTATATATTTTGCTGTTTAGGCGTTTAAACCCATATAGGTGTTCCGATACGACAAAAAAGATGTAATGATTCACATAGCAATACAAAAGATTTTTTTGTATTTGTGGCGGACTAAATGCTAGTTAGGAAACTTTATTGTAAAGTGACCAGCTACAAATTAGTTGCTTAGTCTTTTTTATGTACGTAATCGGGTGATTATAATAAAAATATTTAAATCAACATATGTTTTAACAGTTTGGGGAAAACTAAAAGGAGGAAAAGCGGGAAGGGGGGAAACTGCACATTAGAATGAAGATTATGGCCTTAGAGTTGGTTTTAAACATGGGGTTGGAGTTAGGGTTAGTTCTGGGTTTGAGATTAGTGTATAGGCAAGGACTAAAATTAATTTGCATAGTTTTGGTAAGCAGTTTACCTGCTTTCCGCTTTCCCTCCCTTTAACGTTGCCCAACAATTTGACAAATTTTTATTTCCAAGTCTAGAAAAAGTAGACAACAATGGTAGAAGTTACTTCCGACGTTGTACAGGCCATTGAGAGTGTAAAAAATAACGAAATTTGCGGGTTTTCGTGCACAACGGTTAAAGGCACTGGATTTGTGCTGACAGAAGGCTCCGAAATATCTTCTACAGGCGACATCTTTCACGAACTACTTTCCCATTTTGAGGAAGATGAAGTGTGGTAGGAAACCTTATATTAAAACTTACATAGCATTTAAAGCAATAAGTCTAAGAATTCGCATAAACAAAACGTTTTATTTTGCAGTTACAACATTATGAAATTAAAGTACGACACGGCCACTCAATCCAACAAAGAAGTACTATTCCTTGTGACCATGATTGGACCGGCTGTACGTCCACTCAGAAAGGCAAAAGTGAGCACAGAAAAAGCTTTCCTTAAGGAAAAGATGCCCCGGAGTAGCGACAGAAACGAAATCTTGATGGATGAAATTCCGGATTTTTGGCCTAGCTTGAACCGATTGGCACAAGGACCGATCACATCTATATTCGGCAGAGCAGTTACCAAAGAGGGAAATGCGTACCGATTTGTATAAGAAAATGATCATCAGCCGTTTTGCGTATGAACAACTAAATTAGATGACCAGTTGTACTCAGACATTGCATCATTTATTTATTGCTGCATAACCAAGATTTACCGAAATAAAACCACTATCCAAGTACATCATATTCAGTTTTTTTAGTTCAGTTCGATATACCAAAGAATGCTTTACTAATCTACTGTAGTAAGTTCATTGGTAGATTCAGCCGCACTTTTACAGGGCTCGTTTGGTTTCCTTGATCGAACGAAACCAGTAACCTATGTGTTATGACCGCCATGCTCTAACCCTCGAACCACGCGAAGAGCAAAAACGCAAATGTGCATTTCTTTTTATACACATATATAAAATGATACATTTTACTTTGGAATACGTAGGATATTTGTGTTTATCCCCACGAATAAAAAAACACGCAAGGAACTTTATAACACTCACATTACCTCGCAACTACGTAAGAGAGCGTTTTTTACACCAGTAATCTTCAGTTAACGCATCTTATAACGGTATTTTAAAACAGCAGAACTTAACAAAGCACACCTGAACTCTGTTAAGCGCTCCACACACATATAGCGTTTTGCGCAATCCTTCGCGTTTCTCGCGTCTCGTCATCCTTCTCGTCAGGCGTTGCGTTTTAGAGAGACGCGAGACCATGCACACACACTCGCGTTCATGATGACGTATTGCGTCAAAACATTCCCACGTGGTTTTGTTTACTAGCCATTAGAACGATTGTTTTCACCAGTAAAAAACGAATTAAGCAAAATATAATGTCCAATCTCTTCACTTTATTGTCACATGTTTCTAGACATATAACCACTCTTTTTTTACTTATGTTCTTTTTATATTTTTTACATCATTTTCATATAACAAACAACTTACTTGACATTTATTTTTATTGCAAAATATCAAACGAAGAAAGAGCAATACAGTGCTATGAAATGAAAAATTAACTATTACAGTTGGCTTGGAAAGGCAGTGTATATGACTGAAGAAATATAATAACACTGAAATATAAATAAAAACATTATTTACAACTAGCTGCATGCTTTACAATTCATTGATACTAGGGCTGCGAATTAACGGTTAATTTAAAAAACGGTTAACTGATGTAAAAATAATCGGTTAACCGTTAACCGATTTTCTTTAAACTACCATCAAATCGGCACCGTTTTTGGCAAAAAAAGTTCAGGCAGCCGTAAAGGGCAGCAAAGAAATAACGCACGTGATTACCGGCATTATCGGGTCTTATTTATGTGTTACTTTATAGTTTTTAAACGTCACCTTAAGACACATAATATAACTTTGGTTGTAATGCGTAATATTGAGTTAAAACTTAAACATTCAGCGTCTGAATGGTTGCTTATATTACGTTGACAATCAAACAATCGACGTGTGAATGGTGCGTATATTACGTTGACAATCAAACAATCGACGTGTGAATGGTGGCTTATATTACGTAATAATGAAACAATCAACGTGTGAATGGATTTATGTATATTTGAAGATTATTAAAACGCAATTACGCCCAATTAAATGTGGGCGGTAAAGTAACGTTAAAAAACGGTTAAACGGTTAAAATTTGACGTGACGGTTAACCATAAAAACGGTTAACCGTGGTTAACCGTTAATTTTTCGCAGCCCTAATTGATACCAAATAACAAATTTGCATTTACAATGACTAGTATGTTCAATATGAAAGTTACAGAGTTAACAATATCTGCACAATTGCAGCCATAGCTTCATCGGCTGTTTCCATTGAAACTATATAGTTTAGCAACAGTAAATTTTCCAAAACTATCATACATATCATCCTGCACAATGTTGGCCTGAGCTGCACTTTTTCATATATTCGCAATTTCTCTCCAGAATATGTATGAGGTCTTCCTAGTAATAAAGTGAGTGGTTATTAGAGCTGTGGATATCTAGAATCAAATAACGATTAATAAAATATTAACTGGTAGTGGTCCACATAAATCTGAATATTTTCAATTAGACATTGCAAGAGCAAAATAAACCGATGTACAATGGTAAACAAAGTTGTTTACACACAAACAAGTTATGTACAATATGAAAATAACCACCTGCAAATCAACTTTAAAATCCAGCTTTCTTCTTTTGTGCTGTTGTGCAGACTGCAGCGATTCAGCAGGCGAAGGGCAATCTATTGTTGACGTCATGGATAGATAGTTATGTTGGGGTGTTTAGTTTACCAGAACTATCCCTGTGTTGTGTCATGTGTGCCTGTTAGTTATTACTTCACCAGTATACTTGTGAAACCTATTAAACTACTGGTACCTGTACTTGGTTCAAGCAATGTGTGCTAACTGTATTATTTAATGGAAACATGTTACATTTAATAAACAATACAAACCGATACCGGTACTTACAATCGGTGACAAAGGTGATCTTGCAAAAATTGCATATTTTCATCATGTTCCCATGTTGAACATGTGGCCGCACCAGAACCACTCACTTTCATTTATCCGCTTTTTTTTCTCTCTTGAAAATCCATTCCTAAAACCACTCCATATCATCATACATGCCTCTGCTAATAAATGTTCAACACGAATTTCAACAAACATTGTGTTTCAATTCACACATAAAATAAACCCATATTAAACAATAAACTACCTGTACCGTACCTGGTTCTCCTATTTGGCCACTAATGTAAGTCCAGGTATTTTCTTTTCTCATTGTATCCTTATAATACTGATTCTTTGAATCATACAGATGAGGACTTGCTTGTACCAAATTAATCAGCAACTCATTAAAATCTGTTTTTGACATTTTTGGATCTATGTCATACAAAAATTGGGCTAAAACTTAGTATAAATGATATTTAAAACCAACCAAACAAATAATTGTTATAATGCTATACTTAAATAATCCTTATTTACTTATTCTCTGGTCTACCTGTGATTTTAATTGAAATAATCAACTTAAAACAGTGTCTCTTTCATTTTCCTACCTATTGCGTCTTGCGCAAAAGTTAAAATATTTTTAACTCTGACGTTTGACGCTATTGAGCCACTTCTCCCGACTTGCGTTTGTCTGGCGCGAGTGTGTGCATGACCCGACGCAAGAAGTTTTACGGCAGACGCGAGGTTTTGACGCGAAACGCTATATGTGTGTGGAGCCCTTAACATTTTCCGCATGGCGTAGCCTTGGGTTACTTAGCAATGACGAAGTGGTCTTTTGTTACGTCCTTGTACGTTTGTGTGGTCGAATGGTTAACGCGACCGATACATATACCGACTTACATACAAACAACGGTCTTAGCAAGGAACTGTTATGGGTTCGAAACTAAGCCCAGTAAAAAAAACCTTCCGTTACGTCCTTACAACGCAAACGGAACAAGATTACAAACGTCGTGCGTCGTGCGGGTAAACACTCCCTAACACCATGTCTACTGAAACTACGCAATTGATATCTGCAGGCAACGAACAATTCCTTGATATTCAGCATTCGTATGTGCATTTTACGATTGCAGTAACCAATATAGTCAACGGGAACAGTTTTTGCAACTCAAACTTGGATAACACGATATTTTAACTACTGTCGTGCGACTTACAGCCTTGTTTTTTTATCTACCCTCTATATTAACATAAATATTTTTGTTATGAATATTTAATTAAAACAAAAATGATTTTTTTAAATATAACTTTCTCTAGTATTCCTTATTTAATTACACTCGACTGACTCCAAAGAGATTTAGGGTCGTTTCGCCGGTGGTTTATACGCGTTGCTGTACAATCGTATGCTTTGTTTTCGACGCCCAAAAGGAATTCGATAACCCTACCAATTATGCTGTAATCGGAGATACCATAGTCGCGGGGGGCAAACTACACCACCGCTTAACCTGTAAAACAGGATTGAACTTATTAAACGGAAATCTCCGTTTTGACAGATAACAGAAGGCAGAATTGTTTAGTTATTAAGTTTGACATTCAATCTTCTGGCAAATGGGTGTTTCTTTAACTTAGTATTGTTAAAAACAAAACAAAGGGTTTTTAGAGCAAAGGACAGTTCAGAATGTCTATACATTTGCCGAAATGTTGTAGATTGTTAGTTGATTTTATCAGTTCCAGGCGAATATAAACAATAGAAAACACGTTAAAGCATTCAACGAAACAATTTATCAATGGTCATTACATACTACTTTACTAAAAATATAAATAAATAAGGATGCTTTCAAACAAATAAAGACGTATTTCTTTCAGCTAAATGGCATCAGAAGTAATTTTAATAGGATTAGCAGACCTGAATAAGTATTGGCACGTTTGTGTGCTTAACTTGGTCTTTTATACTTCTACTTATGTCAAAAGTGTCAGCAAGTTCTCTTGTCTAGTGTTTTTGTCTGAAGGTGTTTTGATAGCCATCGATAAAGCCTATTGACTAACCCAATTGGCTGATGTGTATTAAACAAGTGAACAAAGTATATACGGGGCATCTTTTTAGCTATGTGATTCAGTAAGGAAACGCATTTCAGACATATTAGGGTAAGACTAACCAGCTGGGTTGAATTGAACGTAATACAGTAATTTATTTTTCTTTTAACTTTGGGTAAATAACGCATCATTACGTCACAATTAGTGGTCATGCCTGGTTGATTTACTAATTTATTTAACTTTGTAGAATTAATAAATAAATTACCCATTATAGATTTTTTTAAACCATAAAACGCGTAAGTTATAATATTGCAGTTTATTAACTTAGATTTAAAAAAAATTAACCAGAATTTTTATTTTAGACAGAAATATCCAGAAAAAAGTGTTTCCATTTAAAGTTTTGGAAAGAATATAAAAGAATATGTCGAGTCAATTGTTCATCACTGTAAAATACGGAGGTATGTTTTTTGCTTAATTGAAATATGTTTGTTATGACCTTTGGGTGATTTCCCGGTATCATGTTGGCAGTTGAATTTCACCATTCTCGCCATTGGATTAATGAAGCTGTCGCCCTGTGTTTTAAAATATTACGTATGTGTTCACGCGTGTGAACTTACGTGCTTTGACACATTGACGGTGCGGGCGAGGTGATCTGACGATTGTCCGTGTGTTAATCCCCTTTTGATTTTCCCATTCACGGGGATACAAAAATAAGTATCCTATTCTATCCTGTCCTCACATGACCGCGAATGCCCTTTAGCAGCATACTATATAAGTAAAATCATAGAATACTAACTTACAGATAGTTAGTGTTCTATGGTAAAATTCACTTCAGCGACAAACTATAGAGGTGACCTTGGTAGAAACGGTTTTAGGTCGTCCTGGCCTTAAGTCAAACCTTCCCCGCGCAAAAAGTGGAAATATATTAACAAATACCTTACGTTCTTATTTATATGTTATTAAACTATGCCAGAAAACAAGGAAGAATTGTTCAACCCACACTGCAAAAGCTTACTTTTATTGGAATGTATTCGGGAAAAATGCAGATGTTCAGACGAAGGTGGGTTAAAGATACGGTTGTGTAGGCTGCATCTAAAAACAGTAATTGTATTGTTGACGATTTCAACGTTATCTATACGTGGTTAAGACAGTATGATTTTGTTTGTTTCCATAAAATCAATCCCATTTTAGCCATTGTATTGCAACTGTCCGATTTCGCAAAACATTTTTTATTTAGCATATGCATACATAATACACAAAATATCTTGCACACATTTAAAAGATTGTTTAACGTCGTTCACATTTGAACTATTTGCGTCCGACCGGTTAGTCTGGCGGTTGAGTGCTTTCAACCGAAAGGTTGAAACTGGTCGCTAGCTAGTCGGTTGTGTCCTTGGGCAAGGCACTTAACGGACATTGCCTGAACCCAGCGTATTAAAGTGTTATACATAGTTACACATCATACTGCAATAGCTTCGGTAACCCGACGATGGACACGAGGTGACCTGACGATTGCCCGTGTGTTAACTCCCTTGGTTTTCCCATTAACGGGAATAAACATGAATACCACATTCCTACCCTATCCTATTTTTTTGCTCTTTTAGCGGTCTTGGATTTAGTGGATGAAACAGGAAACGTGTCAAACATTTCTGACAAAGAAAACTTAACGGAATATGCAAGTCAATTCCTAGAGGGCCGAAGAAAATACGTCCTCATCAAAGTTATAAGTAAGTGTTATGCGGTACCTCTAAATACTAAAGGACCGCTTGGAGCGCATGGAGCGCTTGAATCGCTTGGATCGCTTACTATACTTCATAATTACAAAAGCCATGATATTAATGTTAGGGTTGGAATTAAAGTTAGTTCTGGGGTTGAGATTACTGTTTGGGACAGGGTCAGAATTACTTTCCATAGCAATCTAAGTGATCCAAGCGATCCTGTAGTATTTAGAGGCATCCGTAAAATGGTGATCATTTTATAAAAGCCCCTTGCGCGCATATTGTCACATTGTGTTTAAATGTCCCAATCACGAAACCTGATAACATATGCTATGTGACAGACATAAAATTATAGCGATGCTCTTTAAACTTGGTATAATGTGTTATCACATCCGTTTACAAATAACCACCCTAATATCGGGCTTCACTAATCTGTGGGACAGCGGGACGGGTTAAGCTGGGTGGGACAACTCACTATATCCAGGGTGCCTCTAACAGGAGTGCTTGGATCGCTAAGATCGCTTTGAGCGCTTGAATTACTTAGATTGTTATGGAAAGTAATTTTAATCCTGTCCCAAACACTAGTCTAAACCCCAGAACTAACTTTAATCCCAACCCTAACATTAATATCATTCCTTTTGTAATTACGAAGTATAGTAAGCGATCCAAGTGATCCAAGCGCTTCAAGCGCTCCATGCGATCCAAGCGGTCCTGTAGTATTTAGAGGTACCGCTATATCCATGCTGGACAAAGTATTTTAGCCATCAACATGAGCGGGACAGATTATATTATGATATACCCCATCCCGCTCAAGTTAGTTATGAAAATACTTCATCCCGATATTTTTTAATATTGTTTGGTCTTAATTAAATTTTGTTTGCACATTATTGTTTTTCTCTTAGCTTTGGCGGATGCATCCGCTATATTTATTAAATTATATCCTTGTTTTTTAAATGACATGTTTTAACGACTGTTTGTTTTGCCGTTCTTTCCCTGTGC
>CH002950.1:1935623-1948797 GCA_000149265.1 Ciona savignyi
GCATGGAGCGCTTGAATCGCTTGGATCGCTTACTATACTTCATAATTACAAAAGCCATGATATTAATGTTAGGGTTGGAATTAAAGTTAGTTCTGGGGTTGAGATTAGTGTTTGGGACAGGGTTAGAATTACTTTCCATAGCAATTTAAGTGATCCAAGCGATCCAAGCGCTCCAAGCGCTCCAAGCGGTCCTGTAGTATTTAGAGGCACCCAGTGTTATGTGTCAGACAGGTCTTTTTGAAGATTTATAAATGGCGGTCGAACTTTACACGCAGCAAACTGGAAACATATTCGATATTAATCGTTTCCTCCAAAATATTCTGCTGTGTATTTTCTTAAATGTGTCGTAAAAAGTGGATGAATTTTGATATTGTAACAAATCGATTTGTGGGTTCGATAACCATTCAACTCGACTCCTGTATTGCAACTATCACCTGACCTTGCCAACATAGGAAAAACAGACAAACACGTAATCAACAAAATAAACCAATCACAAAACGACAACTAAACCGGAATCTAAAAAAACATGACGTCACAAATAAATAGAATTAAAGAAAGGGCACAGAGAGCGATACGCAAACTCTGTACGCTACAATATATATGATAAACGTAGACTACAGGTCACACTGTCATACATGCGACACATTGTGTTTTAACAGCTGTTGTTCTTTAATTTTAGTCTATACGGTGCCTATAATGGATGGTGGGATGTGTTATTTCTATAATGGCGGGTGGAGAAACAAACATTTAAACACGGTTATCATCGACAGATTTATATACGGTTATCTTGCACGCTGTGGAGAGATACTTGCGAAGGTGTCTCTGCCAGCACCCACATACTAGGGATACTACTCCAAGTGGATTAATTTCCGCACATTGTACGTATAGGGGTTTCGGTCCAAGACCACCAACTCGCACTAAGCGCACAATTTGGCTTTTTTTGGCTTAACACCTCCCCCCCAAAAAAGAATCAAATGGGTCGAAATATCGATAAGTACCTTGCCTAGTTTTACAATCGCGCAGAACGTGATGAAAGTCAATATTGAATAAACAACGTCTTACTTTCGTTCTTATCCGATTTTTGCTATATGCAGTAGGTTGAAAACGACCGTTTAATTTTCCAAGGTATTAGCTACTGTACCAATAACTGCATTTTCACTATATCCCATGGTTCCATATGTATCACTTCCTTCCAGGATCAGCTAACGTCGAATCGGAGCCACACAAATACGAATCTCTTCTCCTTAATTTGGAAAAGCACTACCCTGAGCTGGCTGATAAGCTGGACCGGCTTTCCAAGCCGGCGGAAATTATTCCGAAGGGCAAGAATTGGCAAAGCGGCAAACGTCGGCCGACGCAACCGAACAGCAAATCCAAATCGCCCAAACGAAACTCTTTGGCGCGCATTTTTTAGTTCTCCCATCTAGAAGTTTTTAAGTTTTATTATCTTTAGTATTTTTACCATGTTATTTCACTGTAATCTTTATTGAAATTATTATTAGGGGAATTTGTATTGAAATATAAAAAGGCAGTCCCATATGTTCGTACTGTAATAACGAAATTCGAAATGAACCTATTGAATGAAGCTATGTGGCAGTTTTAGATGGCTGTATAAAGCCAACCCTGAAATATCTACACGGTCTCCGATAGTGTAATAGTGGTGTGTGTGTGTTAGTAAAACATACCAGTGTGTATAATTAATATAAAAATCCCGTGAATTAGTATTCATGTGTTCGATAAATTGAGACGTTCCTTTAAATTGTTGGTATCCATTAATTTACTGTCAATGTTCGCTAAGTATACCTTGCCCAAGAACACAACTAGTTAGATAGCTATCAGTTTTGAAACTGCACCCTTCGTCAATGGCGACGCACTAAACCACCAAGCTAATCAGCCGGACAATTTAATCTCTTTTTTAAATAAAATACCCAATTCAAAACAATTAGGAATCATATACGGATAAATACAATACACCATTATTTAAAAAAAAAATTAACATTAAGTCTGTGCGTAGACTATAACTAAACCATTTTTTACAACAACATTAAAATGTCTTTATTATATGTGTGCGCTCGCGCTTTTCTTTTGAAGCTTTGGTGCTTGAGCGTTGGCTAAGCTTCATTCAGCCGGCTACCTAACGGTCTCTTGCGAGTTCACTTTTCACAGAACGCCTACTAATTATTTTAGTAAGCCAATATTTCTTCGTAGCTTAATGTCTTTTCTCAAATCTAAAATCTGATTTCTTGTTCAGTGTAATTGTATTTTACGTCTTCAAATACTCAGGTGTACGAGTTACTTGGTCTGAATGCGAGTTACAGCAAGACGCCATTTGTATAGTCTGAGGTACGTTACATTTTACTGTTAAAATTTTCCCGAATATATAGGGCATTTTACGAGGTCCGAAAAGTTTGGATACAGTGCGTTTTACATCTGTACGTTTTTAACTGCGGCAAATTAGGTGGGAAAACTATGTTAGTGATTTAAACCAGAGGTAATACAATAGTGATAATTACGTAAAGATTAATAAAACATGTGAACGAAATCTTAAACGCAAAAATCGACGTTTAAAACATAAAATATTTTAGACATGAAATAAATTAAACCGAATATTTATACGAGATACTACACATGGGTTGGCGACAGCTACGAGAAATGATTTAACTTTGACACAAAAATGAGCTCTGTATAAGTTCGCCACCAACAAAATGTTATTCATTTAAGTAAATTACTTACCACAACACATTTAGAATGGTCTGAGTCATTTCCAAGGTCAAAAAATCCCCTAGATTGATATAGCATATAATAAAAAAATATTCATGTTTATCTCCATGTGGGAAAACCTAGGGACGTTACCACATGGGTAATTATCAGATCACCTAGCAATTAAAAAAAACATTAATCCTTTGGGTTCGGACAATGTCTGTTAAGTGCCTTTTGCCCAAGGACACAGCACACTAGCTGGTGACCAGTTTCGAGGCTACAACCGTTCGGGTGAAAGGCGATGCACTAAGCCAGTCAGTCAAAACTCATAAATCGAACTCCAAACTGTCGAAGTAAGTCTGGTCTTTATTCTTTAACTTGATCGTCGCTACTAGAGCTATGTCCACAGTTTGAACAGCAAACATTTAAAGATCTACGGAGAGGGAACAATGTCTTAAAACGCTTAAATGTGTTAAATGTCAGATGTTTTGCATGACATGCACCTAAATTGCTTTAAAATAGCTGTCAATGCATAGGCTACAAGCAAGCGCCTGCTACAATTTCAGTAATCAACTTTCGTATTTAAAGTAATTTTAACTGTCTTTTTGGGTGACAAATCGTATCGGATAGAATGAATATTCACGTAGGCTATTTTCCCCATGAATGAAAAAAGAAAGGGGCATTATCACACATCTGAAATTGTCGGTTTAGCTTCGCGTCCACCTATACCACATCTATTGCAGTGTTATACATATGATTAAGAAGTATCTACGTTAAGTTTAAACCACTAATTCACTGGGTCTAGGTTCTGACCACTAAGTCAATTGTCCAAGGATATAACCGTTTAGACTCCAGAAGATAATGGTTTCGTTTAAACAATTTTCCCACATCGCTGACGCTTTTACCTTATACGCTTATCGGGAAGACCATTACAAAAGTTTAGTCACAATTGCTGTTTATGATTTATTCCGTCATTCTGACCGGTTAGTCTGGCGGTTTAGTGCGACGCCTTTCAGCCGAAAGGTTTCAGATCCGAAACTTGTCGCTAGCTATAGTCGCTTGTGTCTTTGGACAAGGCACTTTTCGGACATTGCCTGAACCCAGCGGATTAATGGGTTTTACCAAATTAAAGGAACGTGTCTATCATACACAACACACTGCAATAGTTTCGGTAACCCGACGATGGGCGCGAGGTGATCTGACGATTGCCCGTGTGTTAACCTCCTTGGTTTTCCCATTCACGGGGATAAACATAATTATCCTATTATCAACACTTACGATTTCAGTTTTAGGGCATCTTCAATATTTTGGGGCAGTTGATTTGCTTTGGTTTTGGGTAAAAACAGAAACTGGGTCGCGGAAAAGAAAATAACCGCAGCAGTAGCTAATGAGGGAGCCAATATGTTTCCATTATCACCTGTAACATTTTACCAGTGTTTTATCTGTTACATTTAAAATCACTACGAATTTTATTATATAAAACGTTAAGAATAAGGAAAAAAGAAAAAAGAATAATTTGTGAAGAAATTAACTTCCGAAAACATTTCTTTGTTAAAGCATTCAATACACATCAGTACCCGAAATCTGTGCTTTAGTGTTGTTGAAGAAAAATGTTTGTTAGCAAATCCCACTTCGCTACGTCTTGCATTGTGACTTAGGATAGAACATGATATTCATGTTTATCCCCGTGTATGGGGAAACCAAGGTGGTTAACACACGGGCAATCGTCAGATCACCTCGCGCCCACCGTCGGGTTACCAAAGCTATTGCAGTTTTTTTTGTGTATGATATAGACGTTTCTTCAATTTAGTATGAACCATTAATCGGGTTCAAGCAATGCCCGTTAAATGCCTTGCCCATCAAGGACACAACCGAATAGCTAACGACCAGTTTCGAACCTGCAACCTTTTGGTTGAAAGGCGTCGCACTAAACCGCCAGACTTGCTTCACTAGAAAGACGTAGCAAAATCGAAGTGGAAAATTCGACACAAGGAAACTTACTTGAATAAATTAGAAACGGAGCAATCAGTCCACCAGCTGTGCCGAACAGGTTACATAATCCAAACGTTGTTTGCCGTAAATTGGTGGGAAATAGTTCAGCAGGGTAAATGAAGAGAATGGAAAATGCAATGCCGACTGTAAGTTTGCTTAGCATAGTTGAAACAACCGATAATTTCGCATCCCCTTTAAAAGTTAAGGAAGATGACCTTTTTGTGCTACTTTCGAAAAAAACACATATTGTTTTTTTATCTTAATATATGCTTGACAAAGGTAATTTAGTTTAGTTTAGATTTTATACTTCGCCTATTCATTACGTTGAAAAATCGAAACAAAGCAATGTCAGCTACGTATCATGTCAGGAAACTAAGTCCTGGTGTTATGCTTCTTTCTAGTATTATAGGATAGGATATTCATGTTTATCCCCGTGAATGGGAAAACCAAGGGTGTTAACACACGGGAAATCGTCAGATCACCTCGTGCCCACCGTAGGGTTACCGGGGCTATTGCAGTGTTTTGTGTATGTTTCTTTTAATTTGGTAGAACCCATTAATCCTCTGGGTTCATGCAATTTGCTTTAAGTGTGCTGCCCTATGACACAACTGACTATAGCTAACGACCAGTTCAGAAACTGCAACCTTTTGGTTGAAAAGCTTCGAAATAAACCGCCAGACTAACCGGTCATACCCAAAAAAACAACCCAAAATTTGGTTACCAAAAGTTCACTTACATAAAAGAATAAATGGAGTTGTTGCAATTCCCAATGCGCATATTACCATCATGCCAATATATGTGTTTCTACGGCCTTTTGTTTCAACGAATATACAAAATAGAATGATATTCCACACTTCTATTAGACCACCATACATTATGTTCAAAAACCTGTTTCCACTTAAGCTGTTCAAATTAAGCGAAATGGCATAGTAGGTCATAGTTACAATGGTCCTGGAGGGAAATAAAACAGTTAACAACCAAAAAGACAACTTAAATTCTATTTTTTAGGATACATTTGATTAAAATGATAAAATATGACATTCTTACCATGCAAAACACAAGATTGCAAGACGAATTAAAAGTATGGGTTGTTTGACAAACATGACACATGATTCCCATGTTCCAATTACAGTTTCGCTAGAAGATTTTAAAGCCTCCATGTTTTGATCTGACATCTTTTTCTTGTTCTTTTTGGATATTTTCTCCAATAGTTTTTGTGCTTCATCGATTTTCCCCTTAGCAAGTAGCCAGTGGGGAGTTTCGTCAATCCAGCTAAAGAAGAATAAAACCCAATTTTTTTGTGTCAAACTGCTAATTAAGCTGCTCTAGTTTAAATGGCAACATGAGCTGTCTAATAGGTGGCGCAATGGTACCGTAGCGGACCGCAAACCTAAAACCTGGTCTGGTCCGCTAATGTACGGTCGTGTGGCCAAATGGTTAACGCGACCGATACATATACCGTATTTTATACAAAAACGGTCCAAGTGATGAGCCCATCCTAGATTCGAAACTTGGATCAGTGAAAAAATGATTGGTAGTTACCTAAAAATATATCTTTTAACAAGGCTGTACTTTCGGTGCCCGCCTATTGGCTCGTAGTATTCTGACAAATACCAGTGCTAAAACGTCCTATTTAAAATTAATAGTTTACTTTTTTAAGGGTAAGGTAAACGACATATACCCCTTAGCTTCAATTGATATAGCTATTATCAAACGAATCTAAAGGTGCATTATTTAAAACAGTTATGACAGTGTTATTGTTAATGTAAAGTGTCGTGGGAAAATTTTTTGGCGAGTGTTTTTTATAATAAACCAAAAATCTTTTTTGTTGACCTTATCTTTTAATTGTTGCGGTAGTTATTATGACGACTTGGTCTTGCAAATTAAGAATTATCACATGACCTATTTTACTTACAAGTAATAGAGCATGTAGATAAACTCAAGCGATCCGCAAACTTTAAGATACAATCTCCAATCTCGGATAAAATAGGCCATGCCAGCCACCATAACGTAACCAACTGCGTATCCCATTCCGGCACATGAGTAGCCAAACGATCGCAACCGCACGGGCATGAACTCAGAAACTGAAAAAAAAGTTAATGCGGTTATGGAAATAAAGACCAGTTAGTCTGGAGGTTTAGTGCGACGCCTTTCAACCGAAAGGTTGCAGATGCGAAACTGGTCACTAGCTAGTCGGTTGTGTCCTTATGGGCAAGGCACTTAACGGACATTGTCTAGACCCAGCGGATTAATGGCTTCTACCAAATTAAAAGAACTTTGTTTTCTCCATTTACTGTTAAACATAAATATCCTATCCTATCCTATCCTAAAGGAAAACTCTCTAAAGTCAGATTTATTTGGATAAAAACTGAAGGTTTATAGTCGCCAATCAGAAAAAAAACATCTACTTATGAATGCTATTTTTTAAAGAAGTAGAAAAAATTACCTATAAGACTTATTGTAACGTAAGAAACATTTGATGTAAAGCCGCCTATAAACAGCATCACAAGATACATTGCAAAACTGGTGGAAAATCCAGACAACAAAACCGACACTGCCGCTCCAAAAGTTGTGATAAGAAAGATGGGCCTTCTGCCAAATCTAGAGATTAGAGTTTTTATTCAAAATGCAGTTCATTATTATAGGAAAGGCTTGAACAACATTTAGTTTTGAGGTTATAGGATGTTTATCGCCGTGAATGGGAATAAATCTAATGGGTAAACACACGGGAAATCGTCAGATCACCTCGCGCCCACCGTCGGGTTACCGGAGCAATTGCAATGAGTTGTTTATGATAGACACGTTCCTTCAATTTGGTAGACCCCATCAATCCGCTGGATTCAGGCAATGTCCGAAAAGGGCCTTGCCCTATGTAACGGTGAGAAACGAAATTTTTCCAAAGCGAAAAGGCAGAAACGAAAGTTTCGTTTCTGAAAAAAAATGTATTAGATAATTTTTTTAGAAGTTAGGTGGCACTAGAGGTCAATCAGTAAAATAACCATATAACTTCTTTTAAATCAATAACGGTGTCTGGCCGAATGGTTAGCGCGACAGATTCGTAGTTATGGACCGGCCCATGTTGGTTTCGATACTTAACCCGGGGAATATTTGTTTTATTCACATGAACCAGCCTAATTAAAATTGGTAAAACGTCACAGTGACGTCATGCAGAACATTGGCGGCGTGAGAAATCAGCTTTGTAGCGCGTTATTATGATGTCATAATTAAACTCGAGTTAACAGTACAAACACCTGCCAATAGTGGTGTGAATAATGACTCATAATGGAGTTACATTATTACTTGTGTAATCCCCACAACAGAATGATTTTTTTTGTTTGCTAAACAAAATTACAAATATGGTGCTCAGTTTGTGATCAGATGTTTATTAATCACGTGCGTCATCGAGTAGCACATAAGCTAAATGTTCTATAGCAGAAAGCGGTTACTTAATTTGTCCTCAAAGTTTTGAAGACAAATTGTACTTGCCCATGTTTTGACCGATTCACCTCTTAGAAAGATTTAAAACTCTTAAACCACGAAGCATGCGATATCACATTTTACTGTCATAACACTAACATAACAACTTTTCGTTATCGTTTCTGGAAACAAAATTTTCGTTTCTCGGGTAAAATTTTCGTTTCTTAGAAACGAAAATTGTGTTTCTTAAATGAGTTTAGGATTATTATTTCCCAAGTTCTATGATTACATAATTCGTTAAGCTGACACAATATCAACATATTTCGAGTGAAAATGATTGCATGTGCAGTTTAATAAATGTAGTTGGACCTTTTAAAATAAGATAATGTATTGGTTGTATTCATTTAAATGAAACATAAATGTATAAACCCACAATATTAAAAATAATACACTGATTTGTACTTTTTACGGGCGGTAATAGAAACAAACGGGGTTAAAAGAGTGATTTAAATTCGTGTAACCGATAAACATTAAAAAAACTCGTCATAAATAATGATTTTAATTTAGAATAACATTAGATAGATTTTCAGGTAGATATACATGAACAAACTGTCGTAAAAATAACAAAAAACAAAAATTACGTGACTAAAGATAATATGGATGATGATAATTACTCCAAAAGGTGATTACGTTAATGATTTTTAGATTTTTTGCTTTCCGAAACTCGCTTTTGTGGTGTGTCATTTGGTTAGTTCTGCTACAACATACTTTTTCTGCAATCATTGTGTTTATCCATAATAAACAACAAGTTTTGCAATACGTAGTTAAACTAAGTGGCAAGATCATCGACTTTACTCAATGATGGTTAATTCAGAACGAAAAATGAGAACTTGGTTCGCAATAAAGAACATATTTAATTATATTGTAAAAAATTGATGTGTGTTAATTGCAGCATCACACCTAAGTTCATTAATATACTGCGAAAATTTGTCGACATTTATATAATCATATTATGAAAGCGGGCTGATATCACGTCAATGACGTATATAAGAAAATGACTTAAGGTGTTTCCGTAATATGTTTGAAAATTGTCCTTTAAAAACGATTGTGATTTTTCTTTCCTATAAACGATAATCATATTTTCTAACATATTATATTAAATCTAATAGGTCCACTTTTTAATGATTGTGATTGAATGACAGTTGAACCAATGTCCTAAAATAGTTAATATTCATGCCTGTATTGAGAATTGCATGTTAATCTGAACAAGGAATTAATGTTTTCATATATTGCAGTATTATGGAATTAAATAGGATCGATATAGCAAACATTTTGATAATTTGACCTTGTGTGGGTGCGTTTGTGGCGCGCGTTTGAAAACCAAACAAGATATAAGTTTTTTGGGGGGAACAAATTTAAAGGTATGTTATCTACCCATCTACCAATTTTTATGTACTTACCACAACAAACCGTCGATTTAGGTATATCCAAGTTGTTTCATTTCAACCCAAAGCGAAAATACTGATAATTTGACGTAGTGTGGGTGCGTGAATGGCGCGCGTTTAAAAACCAAACGGGATATAAGGTTTATTTTTTGGGAGCAATTTTATAAATGTGTTATCCATCCATCTACCGATTTTCATGTACTTACTATAACAAATCGTCGATTTAGGAATATCAAGGCTGTTTCATTTTAACCCAAAGCGAACATATTGATCATTGGACGTAGTGAGGGTGCGTTTGTGGCGCGCGTTTGAAAACCAAACGAGATATAAGGTATATTTTGTGAGCAAATTTACGAGTATGTTATCTACCCATCTACCAATTTTCATCTACTAACTATAAGAAATCGTCGATTTAGGTATATCCAAGCTGTTTCATGTCAACCCAAAGCGAACATATTGATAATTTGACGTGGTGCGGGTGCGTTCATGGCGTGCGTTGGAAAACCAAACAAGATATAAGGTTTATTTTTTGGGACCAAATTTATAAATGTGTTATCCACCCATCTACCGATTTTCATGTACTTACTATAAAAAAATCGTCGATTTAGGTATATCCAAGCTGTTTCATTTCATCCCAAAGCGAAATAATTGATAATATGACGTTTAGTGTGGGTGCGTTTATGGCGCGCGTTGAAAACCAAAACGAGATATGAGGTTTATTTTTTGGGAGCAAATTTACAATTATGTTATCTACCCATCTACCAATTTTTATCTACTTACTATAAGAAATCGTCGATTTAGGTATATCCAAGCTGTTTCATGTCAACCCAAAGCGAACATATTGATAATTTGACGTGGTGTGTGTGCGTTCATGGCGCGCGTTTCAAAACCAAACAAGCTATAAGGTTTATTTTTTGGGACCAAATTTATAAATGTGTTATCCACCCATCTAACGATTTTCATGTACTTACTATAACAAATCGTCGATTTAGGTATATCCAAGCTGTTTCATTTCAACCCAAAGCGAACATATTGATATTATGACGTTTAGTGTGGCTACGTGAATGGCGCGCGTTTGAAAACCAAACGAGATATGAGGTTTATTTTTTGGAAGCAAATTTACAAGTATGTTATCTGCCCATCTAATAATTTTCATGTACTTACTATGACAAATCGTCGATTTAGGTATATCCAAGCTGTTTTATTTCAACCTAAAGCGAACATATTGATAATTTGACGTAGTGTGGGTGCGTGAATGGCGCGCGTTTGAAAACCAAACAAGATATAAGGTTTATTTTTTGGGAGCAAGTTTATAAATGTGTTATCCACCCATCTACCAATTTCCATGTACTTACTACAATAAATCGTCGATTTAGGTATATCCAAGCTGTTTCATTTCAACCCAAACCGATCATATTGATAATTTGACGTATAGTGTGGGTGCGTAAATGGCGCGCGTTTGAAAACCAAACGAGATATAAGGTTTATTTTTTGGGAGCATGTTTATAAATGTGTTATCCACCCATCTACCAATTTTCATGTACTTACTGTAACAAATCGTCGATTTAGCCATATCCAAGCTGTTTCATGTCAACCCAAACCGAACATATTGATAATTTGACGTATAGTGTGGGTGCGTTCATGGCGCGTGTGTGAAAACCAAATAAGATATAAGGTTTATTTTTTGGGACCAAATTTATAAATGTGTTATCCACCCATCTAACGATTTTCATGTACTTACTAGAACAAATCGTCGATTTAGGTGTATCCAAGCTGTTTCATGTCAACCCAAACCGAACATATTGATAATTTGACGTATAGTGTAGGTGCGTTCATGGCGCGCGTTTAAAAACCAAACAAGATAAAAGATTTATTTTTGGGAGCAAATTTATAAATGTGTTATCCACCCATCTACCAATTTTTATGTACTTAATACATCAAACCGTCGATATAGTTATATCCAAGCTGTTTCATTTCAACCCAAAGCGAACATATATTGATAATTTGACGTATAGTGTGGGTGCGTGAATGGCGCGCGTTTGAAAACCAAACAAGATGTAAGGTTTATTTTTTGGAAGCAAATTTATAAAGGTGTTTTCCACCCATCTACCAATTTTCATGTACTTACTATAAGAAATCGTCGATTTAGGTATATCCAATCTGTTTCATTTCAACCCAAAGAGAAAATACTGATAATATGACGTAGAGTGGGTGCGTTCGTGGCGCGCGTTTGAAAACCAAACAAGATATAAGGTTTATTTTTTGGGAGCAATTTTATAAATGAGTTATCCACCCATCTACCGGTTTTTATGTATTTACTATAACAAATCGTCGATTTAGGTATATCCAAGCTGTTTCATTTTAACCCAAAGCGAACATATTGATAATTTGACGTAATGTGGGTGCGTTTGTGGCGCGCGTTTAAAAACCAAACAAGATATAAGGTTTATATTTGGTGAGCAAATTTACGAGTATGTAATCTACCCATCTACCAATTTTCATCTACTAACTATAAGAAATCGTCGATTTAGGTATATCCAAGCTGTTTCATGTCAACCCAAAGCGAACATATTGATAATTTGACGTGGTGTGGGTGCGTTCATGGCGCGCGTTTGAAAACCAAACAAGATATAAGGTTTATTTTTTGGGACCAAATTTATAAATGTGTTATCCACCCATCTACCGATTTTTATGTACTTACTATAACAAATAGTCGATTTAGGTATATCCAAGCTGTTTCATTTCAACCCAAAGCGAACATATTGATAATATAACGTTTAGTGTGGCTGCGTGAATGGCGCGCGTTTGAAAACCAAACGAGATATAAGGTTTATTTTTTGGAAGCAAATTTACAAGTATGTTATCTACCCATCTACCAATTTTCATGTACTTACTATGACAAATCGTCGATTTAGGTATATCCAAGCTGTTTTATTTCAACCCAAAGCGAACATATTGATAATTTGACGTAGTATGGGTGCGTGGATGGCGCGCGTTTGAAAACTAAACAAGATATAAGGTTTATTTTTTTGGAGCAAGTTTATAATTGTGTTATCCACCCATCTACCAATTTCCATGTACTTACTACAATAAATCGTCGATTTAGGTATATCCAAGCTGTTTCATTTCAACCCAAACCGATAATAGAACTTGATAATTTGATGTATAGTTTGGGTGCGTTCATGGCGCGTGTGTGAAAACCAAATAAGATATAAGGTTTATTTTTTGGGACCAAATTTATAAATGTGTTATCCACCCTTCTAACGATTTTCATGTACTTACTATAACAAATCGTCGATTTAGGTGTATCCAAGCTGTTTCATGTCAACCCAAACCGAACATATTGATAATTTGACGTATAGTGTGGGTGCGTGAATGGCGCGCGTTTGAAAACCAAACAAGATATAAGGTTTATTTTTTGGAAGCTAATTTATAAATGTGTTATCCACCCATCTACCAATTTTCTTGTACTTACTATAAGAAATCGTCGATTTAGGTATATCCAATCTGTTTCATTTCAACCCAAAGAGAAAATACTGATAATATGACGTAGAGTGGGTGCGTTCATGGCGCGCGTTTGAAAACCAAACGGGATATAAGGTTTATTTTTGGGAGTAGAT
>CH002950.1:1954219-1967338 GCA_000149265.1 Ciona savignyi
GAATTTGGAAATCATAAGATTTGGTAAAATGATAACCCTAAATTTATTTAGAAATATAATTTTTGTTTCTAGAAACGAAAATTTTTAGCCCAGAAACGAAAATTTCGTTTCCAGAAACAAAAATTTCGATTATAAAAGTTATAACGAAAAGTTTCGGTTTTATGTTTGTTTTAAGAAATTTTGTTTATTAATATATACCTGACACTTTTATTTACTGTTAATCTAAACTAAAATCAATATTTATGTCGAGTTGTTTTAATGTTTATCGGTTGCACACATTTAAATCACTCTTAAATTACAATTGTTTCTATTACCGCCTGTAAAAAGTACTAATCAGTATGTTATTATTAATATTGTAGTTAATATTTTTATTTTTTTATTCAAACGAATAGAACAATAACATTCGGATCATTAGCTTAATTTAAAAGGTCCAATTACATTTATTAACTGCACATGCAATCTCTTTCACCCGAAATTCTTGTGATATTGCGTCAGCTTAACTAATCATATAATCATAGAACTTTGGAAAAGGATAACCCTAAATTTATTTAAGAAGCACAATTTTCGTTTCTAGAAACGAAAATTTTGTTTCCAGAAACGAAAATTTTGTTTCCAGAAACGAAAATTTTGTTTATAGAAGATATAACGAAAAGTTTCGTTTTTATGACGTTTGTGTATTAATATATGCCTGACACTTCTCTCTAATGTTAATCTAAATTAAAATCATATTTATGGCTAGTGTTTATCGGTTGCACATATTTAAATTACTCTATAATCCCTTTTGATTCTATTACCGCCCGTTAAAAGTACTAAACAGTGTGTTATTTTTAATGTTGTGGGTTTATACCTTTATTTTTTATGGATGTGAAAAAAATATTTACATTATCTTAGTTTAAAGGGTCCAATTACATTTATTAACTGCACACGCAATCCTTTTCACTCAAGGTTGTTATGGTATTGCGTCAGCTTAACAAATCATATAATCATAGAACTTGGGAAAATGATAACCCTAAATTTATTAAAGAAACAAAATTTTGTTTCTAGAAACGAAAATTATAGCCGAGAAACGAAAATTTTGTTTCCAGAAACGAAAATTGTGATTCTTGAAGCGATAGCGAAAAGTTTCGTTTTTATGTTAGTTTTACGCAATTTTGTTTATTAACCTATACCTGACACATTTCTCCAATGTTAATATAAATTAAAATCAATATTTATGGCTAGTTGTTTTAATATTTATCCGTTGCACATATTTAAATAAATCTTTAATCCCGTTTGTTTGTATTGCCGTCCGTGAAAAGTACTAACTAGTGTGTTATTTTCAATGTTGTGGGTTTATAACTTTATTTTTTGTGGATGTGAAAAAAAATATTTTAGTTTAAAAGGTCCATACATTTATTATCTGCACACACAATCTCTGTTAATGGAAATTGTTATGGTATTGCGTCAGCTTAACAAATCATATAATCATAGACCTTGGGAAAATGATAACCCTAAATTCATTAAAGAAGCAAAATTTTTGTTTCTGGAAAAGAAAATTTTAGCCGAGAAACGAAAATTTTGTTTCCAGAAACGAAAATTTTGATTCTTGACGCGATAGCGAAATGTTTCGATTTTATGTTAATTTTACGACAGTTTGTTTATTATTATTTACCTGACACTTGTCTCCAATGTTAATCTAAATTATATTCATTATTTATTGCGACCAGTTTTCATATTTTTTTTTATATTGATCGGTTGCACATATTTAAATCAATCTTTAATCCCGTTTGTTTTTATTGCAGTCCGTGAAAAGTACTAACCAGTGTGTTATTTTCAATGTTGTGGGTTTATACTCTTATTTTTTATTGACATGACATAATAAACACATTAGGTTAATTTAAATGGTCCAACTACATTTATTCACTGCACACGCAATCTCTTTTACATGAATTTGTTGTGGTATTGCGTCAGCTTAACTAATCATATATTCATAGAACTTGGGAAAATAATAACCCTAAATTTATTTAAGAAGCAAAATTTTTGTTTCTAGAAACGAAAAGTTTAGCCGAGAAACAAAAATTTTGTTTCCAGAAACAAAAATTTTCATTCTAGAAACGAAAATTTTGTTTTCGAAAACGACAATTTTGATTTTAGAAGCGATAGCGAAAAGTTTCGTTTTAGGTTAGTTTTACGGCATTTTTTTATTAAAATATACCTGACACTAGTCTCCAATGTTAACCTAAATTTAAATCATTATTTTTGGCGAGTTGTTTTCATATTTATCGATTTCACACATTTAAATCACTCTTTAATCCCACTTGCTTTTATTACCTCCCGTGAAAAGTACTAACCAGAGTGTTTTTTTTCAATATTGTAGGTTAATACATTTTTCATTTATTTAAATGAATAAGAAATACAGTATTGTGCATGTGCTTAAGCTGTACTTAATGTCTTCTGATAGTCCGGGTATATTTAGTTTAACCAAAAAGTATTTTTAGAAACGATTATTTTGTTTTCAGAAACAAATTTTCAGAGGTATGATGTTTTGTGCGCACCGTCATCATCTAGTGGTAGAAACGAAAATAAAGAAACAAAATTTATGTTTTTAAAAAATATTTTTGTTTCCAGAAACAAAAATAGCAAATTAGAAACGAAAATCGCCTTTTAGAAACGAAATGAGAAACGAAAATTTGTAAATGCATGCAAAAGGATAGGCGCTACCGTTCCCAAGGACACAACCGACTAGTTAGCGACCAGTTTCGCACCTGCAACCTTTCGATTGAAAGGCGACACACTCAATCAGCTAGACCAACCGGCCGCACAAATAATTCTGCCATTTACCAATACTAGTCCATTTAGAACTAAAACGCAGGTCACTAAAGATGTTTCTTAATTTTATCTGACATTCTTTTTTTTATACAACATAGTCTACCAAATATGTCAAGTTTGCAGAAACTCAATTTAGGAAGAAACGGGAGCATATAACCAACCACCCACAACTATTTATAATAAAATATACGTTTTAACCGCCCTTTTCTTTAATTATAATAATGCATTATCAACATAAATCAGAATAAATATAAAAAATCCTAATACCCCCCTGTCAGATAGAACTCCGCACACAAAACCACCAACCATTGACCCAGCGAAATACAAAGAAGTGCATGTAGGACGTTTCCACGCATTTTCGCATACCGCATTGAACTGTATAAAAATGGTGTAGCTGATTACAAGAAAAGTGTAAAATGAACAGATGGTAGTTCTCATTTTGCAGTACCATATAGGCCTACTTTACCTCCGTAACAAAAGATGTTTCCACACCTTCGTAAATCCATTTTTCACATTTTACCAAGCCAGTCTTCGACAAATCATAGTCGGGGCCTGTATAAGGATAGGATAGTTTATTCATGTTGATTCTCGTGAATTGGAAAACCAAGGGGGTTAACACACGGGCAATCGTCAGATCACCTCGCGCCCATCGTCGGCTTACCGGAGCTATTGCAGTGTGTTGTATATGACAGACACGTTCCTGCAATAATCCACTGGGTTCAGGCAATGTACGTAAAGTGCCTTGCCTAAGGACACAGCCGACTAGCTAGCGACCAGTTTCGCACCAGAAACCTTTCGATTGAAAGGCGACGCACTTAACCGGTAGACTAACCATCAGTGGATAATTAAATAAATTAGAAATGCCAAATGTCGTATGTAATATCTTGCCGTTCTTACCAGACCCCAATAGGTTTATTTTCGAAATATTGTATCTGTAGCAAGAGCTGCGAACTTTCAAACCGAGACTGGTTTGTTCCCAAGGAATACTCTGGTTTAACAGGTATTCCACCAACGTTGCATTATAAGCTTTTCCACCAACAGCCCATGCCTGATAAATAATTTAATAATTAATAATATGATTATATAACAATTACCTTTAGGATAGGATAGAAAAGTTATTGGTGGCATATTTAAAAAAGGGACACGAATTGTTTTGTGTTATATCGTTTTTTCTTTAAGCGGTATTTCTTCAATTAATAAAATAATTTTTGTTTATTTTTCCTTATAAGCCTTTTTATTAGCTTAGTTTTCGCTCTTTTTGACGCCGACATTTATATTGGAAGCTATCTTATTATCAAAGGTCTAATTTACCCAACAATAAAATAGCTGGGATAATAATATCAGGTCAATTAAACCAATATTTTCTTGAAATCCCCCAAAACGACGAGAAACGACTAATACTTATAACTCAGTGGACCCATCCGTTTCTGCTTAAAGAAACAAATCTGATACTCGGTTTATAAAATATACCAAAAGTGACTAGGAACCGTTTTTACATAAACATATATATATAAATGTGTTTTACAAATGGTTGTGATTAAACGTGGTTTACAGTGCGTAGTACTTTTGTATACGTACGATACCTGTTACGATATATAAATGCCATGGTTTGGGATTGGAAAAAAACTAACACAGCTAATATCTGTAAGTTTTAATGTAAACTTTCAGTGCGACGCGTTTCAACCAAAAGGTTTAAGGTTCTAAACTGGTCGCAAGCTAGTCGGTTGTGTGCTTGGGCAAGACACTTTTCGGGCATTGCCTGAACCCAGCGGATTAATGGGTTCTACCAAATTAAAGGAACATGTCTATCATTTACAACACACTGCAATAGCTCCGGTAAGCCGACGGTGGGCGCGAGGTGATCTGACGTTTGCCCGTGTGTTAACCCACTTGGTTTCCCATTCACGGGGATAAACATGAATATACTATTCTATCCTATCCTAACTTGTTACAATCAAATGAATCAACCTACCTCTTTGGTTGTATTATCCAGAAGACTTCCAATGTCGCAGTAATGTACCGGTATAAATTGAGAAAATAATGCTTGCAGGGTAGGAAACGAATTGGTAATGGTGTATAAAAACACCAATAAACACAATTTCTTCTCAAAATAACCAAAATCTTTTCCTCTAAGCGACTTTAACAAATTCATTGTATAAAGGTTTTCCTAAACCTGTGGCAACGAGTGTTTATTATAAATTGTATTATCTCTATTTCAATGTTCAGATCTAAATACAAGCTTAAAACACATTCGCAATATTTAGTATTGTAACTAGTAAAACAGTAGGCCCATTTTTAAGCTTTACAGTCTTAATTATTCCGTTTTATTGTTAATTGCAAAATATTTTCAACGAAACGAAAATAAAATAATTGCAACTGCGATAAGCTACGAATAATTAGTAAGTAATTGTGTTCTACATGTTTTGTAATGCCGCCATTTTCATATAAATCTATGAATGCTAATGCCTATTTCTACCTTTTCAATATCGTATTTTTCAGAAAACTTCATTTCTTACGTTATACTTCTCGCCGAACTGTAAAATCATTATTACAATTAAAATTCTGTACAACCGTGGTCGTTTTTTTAAGTGTTTGTATGTATGTGAACCTAAACCTGCCAAGCCATTGCTGGAGCTGCACAATTTGGATCTATACTTTATAGATGTGTTACATGCGTTAGATATACATGCACTGCTGCTTGCAAATTTCCTCTAAGAATATAAATAGTTTCCGTTTCCTGAATTCACACATCATTCACCACATTATTTACAGTTACATCGTCAATCTCTACCCCGCAATACAAAACAGTCCTTGTTCATGATAATAAAAGTATGGAGCTTTCAGAGATATCTTAACATTGTAATCGCCAAACTAGGTTGTGGATTCTTTATAACATTCCCTTCTTAGGCCAATTAGCTATAGTGGTCATTGACATAAAAAAAAAAAATTGGAAAAATAAGTTAAAATATTAACGAATGTTAGTTACAATGGTACGGATATACGCAAACCTGCTACGTTTTTAAAAATTATTTCATGGCAAATTTATGGTTGATGTACATGCTTTAAACACACCCAAACAACGTGACTAAATAATATTAAAAGTTTATTTTGACAACGTTTGAATTTTTAGAAAAGTGTGCGTACTGATGACTAAAATGTGTCAAGGCTAAAAGTGACTCCAATATAGGGGTTCTTAACCTTTTTATAATCGTGGCCTACTCTTGTTTTGAGAATATTACGTTACTCACTTTTTAAAATTACGAAGTAGGCTCTCTAAAATAGACAATGCAATACTCGAAATTATAAGACAAAGGGGGGCCGTAATTGCCAAATACCAGTACGAATTTCTTTCGTAGTTTGATTTTCTAAATATTAATATCGTTTGGTCTTTAAATTTGGATCGCTTAATATTGTTCTTTCGCCTACGTTTGGTGAACTAAACCAAACCAAACCAAACCAAACATACCCTCTAAGTGAGTGTTGTTTATGTTATAAAGTGGCGGAAACGCCATACCAGTTTCTTTTATTTTAGCTTTAATCGAAACTAGAGACACACAAGTGTTCTGTTAAATTATCTAACGTATAAAACTAAAATTTTCATAATTGACCAAATAGCTCTGTGGCCCACCTCCAAATGCTCCTATGAATATGACCCACCGGTTAAGAACTCATGCTGCTATAAGGTCTCTTATGGTTTCGTATTTTAAGCCACTATATATGAACCATATAGCCACCTATCTATGCGTACTTTTTAAATTGTTTTGGAAAAATACATTTTATATTTCTTTTTTCTTGAACCAAATCTTTGGGCGATAAACCGGTGATAACTCCAATGATCTGTTAAAAACCAAATTGACGTTTATTTTAGGAATTTAGCTTCTTTTTAGTATAGCGTTTAACAAAAGTCTTTAATTTGGATAGGGTAGAATATTCATGTTTATCCCCGTGAATAAAAAAACCAAGGGGGTTAACACACGGGCAATCAGATCACCTGTCGGGTTACCCGAGCCATTGAAGTGTGTTGTGTATGATTCACTCGTCCCTTCAATTTGGTAGAACCCACTAATCCGCTGGGTTCAGGCAATGTCTGTAAAGTGCTTTGCCCAAGGACACAGTCGACTAGCTAGTGATCAGTTTCAAACCTGCTTTCGGTTGAAAGGGGTCGTGCTTTCGGTTGAAAATCTTTCGGTTGAAAATCTTTCGGTTGAAAGGCGTCGCACTAAACCGCCAGGCTAACCGGTAGTACTCTGCTAATCATACTCGGTGGAATGTTTATCCGTTACCAATGTTCTTTCAAATAAAAGTAAAAAAAATGACCGAAGAAAATGCCCCTTAAAAATAAGTCCCTAAATAATGATTGCGAGAGATATGCTATGTCGTATCGACATCTCATGTAAGGAGTTATCAAATTAAATATGGCGTATATCCAAATAAAAAACCTCTATGCTCGGACTGAACTGACGACTGGACCACTTTTAGTCATGGTATTTAAATGAGTGTTTTGCTGAGTAACAATAAAGGTGATTCCCCAATGTTTGTTTACCAAAGTTCTTTTACCTAGAAATATAAAACGCGGAAAAACGGAAGACGGAAGTGAAAAGTTAAACCCCTTAACAAGGGGCTACGGTCCTAAAAATTACAGAATTTGTTAATTGAACCGTGCTCTTTCGAATGATAATTTATGATTTGAAAAAAAATGTAAAATATTAATATCGAATATGAATATTATTAATATTCACGCATTTATAGAGTTTTCGCCAGTTATTCCTTTGGATATGTTGTAGCCCTTGCCATTACCTTCAAATTGATATATAGATTATATACAATAACCGCGGGAAACTATATGCACGAAGCGTCTGAATATTCATAACTCGTTATTTAGGGATGCTGCGGTTTTCATATCCAGATGAACATTTATAGAGTTTTTGCCAAAAAATCCTTTGTATATGTTGTAGCCCTTATAAATACCTTCAATTTAATGTATAGTTTATATAGAATAACCGCAAGTAACTATATGCACGAAGTGTCTGAATATTCATAACTCTTCATCAAGGGATGTATCGGAAGATGCTGCAGTTTTTTTTATCTAGATGGATATTTATAGAGTTTTCGCCAATTATTCCTTTGGATATGTTGTAGCCCTTATAAATACCTTCAATTTAATGTATAGTTTATATACGATAACCGCGGGAAGCTATATGCACGAAGCGTCTGAATATTCATAACTCGCTTTACAGGGGGTGCACTGGAAGATGCTGCGGTTTTCTTATCCAGATGGACATTTATGGAGTTTTCGCCAATTATTCCTTTGGATATGTTGTAGCCCTTATAAATACCTTCAATTTAGTGTAAAGTTTATATACGATAACCGCGGGAAGCTATATGCACGAAGCGTCTGAATATTCATAACTCGCTTTACAGGGGGTGCACTGGAAGATACTGCGGTTTTCTTATTCAGATGAACATTTATAGAGTTTTCGCCAATTATTCCTTTGGATATGTTGTAGCCCTTATAAATACCTTCAACTTAATGTATAGTTTATATACGATAACCGCGGGAAGCTATATGCACGAAGCGTCTGAATATTCATAACTCGCTTTACAGGGGGTGCACTGGAAGATGCTGCGGTTTTCTTATCCAGATGGACATTTATAGAGTTTTCGCCAATTATTCCTTTGGATATGGTGTAGCCCTTTCCAATACCTTCCAAATTGATATATAGATTATATACAATAACCGCGGGAAACTATATGCACGAAGCGTCTGAATATTTATAACTCGCCTTTACACGGGGGTGCACTGGAAGATGCTGCGGTTCTCTTATCCAGATGGACATTTATGGAGTTTTCCGCCAATTATTCCTTTGGATATGTTGTAGCCCTTATAAATACCTTCAATTTAGTGTAAAGTTTATATACGATAACCGCGGGAAGCTATATGCACGAAGCGTCTGAATATTCATAACTCTGTATACAGAGGGGTGCATTGGAAGATGCTGCAGTTGTCTAATTAAGACGAATAGGTATTTGCGTTATCTCATTTCGACAAACAAGTTCATCTTTTTAACACCTTCTTGGTCGCCGATGTCATCATCGTCAACGGAAAAGAAGGACTCGTCCATCTTCGTTTCTCTTTTAATTTTTTCGCCGTAAATTATTAAAATAAACTGCCCTAGTATTTACATTGGCAAGTTCCTTGCGCATTTCCTGTCTACGCTGTCCCTTCAAGTTTGAGGACCGGACCTCAAGTTTACCGTGTTGTAGCAACCCAGTGTAAGTCACGTGAAACTATTTTTTTCATTTCGCTGTACAAATTAATTTCTATCTTTATGTCACATGTTTTAAACTTGCAAACACCTTTACAATTAAACACTCGACTACTCGTACGCTTTTCGTTCCAATGGCGGGACATAAAACTGAAAACACAAAAAGGATTAGGCCTACTACTTTTTAAACTTCGTCGAAAAATGTCACCCCAATTTTTCGTTTTCACACGTCCACCAGACACGGATGCTCTCACCTCATTCCAATTATTTTCATCCAACGTAAATACAGAAGACCTTACCAATGGTGGGGATGGGCGCCATAATTCACATTCTTCCATCCCGTCGTCGATATCACGTACCTCACTTGAACTCACGTGTTCGGGGCTCTGTGACGCTGATGAATTTGAACTCGAAATAAGATTACTACGCGCTCGTTGTCTCACTTTACCCACGTTCGCCCTTGGCTGAACCCACGTTCGTCCTCGCTCCTTCCCCGTTCGCCTTGGCTGAGCCCCCGTTCGCCTTGGCTGAACCCACGTTCGTCCTCGCTCCTTCCCTGTTCGCCTTGGCTGAGCCCCCGTTCGCCTTGACTGAACCCACGTTCGTCCTCGCTCCTTCCCTGTTCGCCTTGGCTGAGCCCCCGTTCGCCTTGGCTGAACCCACGTTCGCCCTCGCTGAACCCACGTTCGCCGTTGCTCCTTCCCTGTTCGCCTTGGCTGAGCCCCCGTTCGCCTTGGCTGAACCCACGTTCGCCCTCGCTGAACCCACGTTCGCCGTTGCTCCTTCCCCGTTCGCCTTGGCTGAACCCACGTTCGCCCTCGCTGAACCCACGTTCGCCGTTGCTCCTTCCCCGTTCGCCTTGGCTGAGCCCCCGTTCGCCTTGGCTGAACCCACGTTCGTCCTCGCTCCTTCCACGTTCGCCTTGGCTGAACCCACGTTCGTCCTCGCTCCTTCCCCGTTCGCCTTGGCTGAACCCACGTTCGTCCTCGCTCCTTCCCTGTTCGCCTTGGCTGAACCCACGTTCGTCCTCGCTCCTTCCCCGTTCGCCTTGGCTGAACCCACGTTCGCCGTTGCTCCTTCCCCGTTCGCCTTGGCTGAGCCCCCGTTCGCCTTGGCTGAACCCACGTTCGCCCTCGCTGAACCCACGTTTGCCCTCGCTCTTTTTGAGTATCCCTTGATCTAACCTCCTCATTTACGTTAGATAAAGGACACGCCACCGGTATCTCCTGAGCACGTTCTACCATGTCGGCTTTGCCCGCTTCTGCCAACCACTCTTCCAATTGACAGAGCAACAAACGCAGTCCGTCATCCGACAAGTGGATGTTGTCATACCATAGTTCTGGTGTGTCTGGCATGACGAACCCCAAAAACATGGCGCCAGCTGAAACAACCGCCGGTGACAGCGCATCGTTTAACAGCGGAACGATCTTTCCCTGGCCAGCCACTTGGGGCAGGACTGCGTTTAAGTACATCTAAAAGTGTTAACAGCTATTACCTAATTTTCAAATCTAACAAATACTTACCTTCGCTTCAGGATATACCGACTTGGCCGTTCTGATTATCTTTTGCGCTCTCGAAACAATGGTTCTTACAACATACTCGGGGTATTCGTCGACCTCCCGTTCTTGAAATCCGAGCACGTCGTTTGTGACCGACGTGCAATCACTAGATCTCGAGCACTAGATCTCGAGCATTGCTGTCCGCCAGGTAGAGGATCTTATTCTCCCACTTCGACTCGGGAATAATTCGAGCTGTTTGTTTGCCAGATATCCCCTTGGGATATCTAATGACGGGCATCCTCGAACCTCGGCGAAATGAATTTCGACCTCGATGATTCTAAAATATATAAAACGGTTTATACAATTTACATTAACAATAACAAAAGGTTAAAAATATGTATTGTTAATAAATAAATCAAACATAATATTACCTTGGTTGTCCACATTTTTTCTCTTATAGATTCTCTTACAAAGATTTCGTACAAACGATTTCTAAATAGCTCAAGGATTCAACTGGCAGAGTAACAGTGTTCTAATGAACTGGAACAATGTCATGAAAACTACAGAATATATACAACTTTCGATAATGAGGTTTGATAACGTGATTAAAGCGTCACCGACGCCGATTAAAAACATGTCGCACCATCAACCGGGGCCGATAACATCTTCTTTCGCACCATATAGATATCGCTCGAGCCAAACAAGTCAATTGCAGGTAAACAACAACATGTTTGTGCAAACAATTTACAACAACAAAAATACAAGCACAAATTTATTACATAAGTTGGCAAAAAGCCATCCATTTAAATAAAAAATCCTAACATCTCTCATCAAATCAGCTTCTGTATAACGGGTTATGAATATTCAGACGCTTTGTGCATATAGCTTCCCGCGGTTATCGTATATAAACTATACCTTAAATTGAAGGTATTTATAAGGGCTACAACATATTCAAAGGAATAATTGGCGAAAACTCTATAAATGTCCATCTGGATAAGAAAACCGCAGCATCTTCCAGGTGCACCCCCTGTAAAGCGAGTTATGAATATTCAGACGCTTCGTGCATATAGCTGTCCCGCGGTTATCGTATATAAACTAAACATTAAATTGAAGGTATTTATAAGGGCTACAACATATCCAAAGGAATAATTGGCGAAAACTTTATAAATGTTCATCTGGATAAGAAAACCGTAGCATCTTCCAATGCATCCCTTGATGACGAGTTATGAATGTTCAGACGCTTCGTGCATATACTTTCCCGCGGTTATTGTATATAATCTATATATCAATTTGAAGGTATTGGAAAGGGCTACAACATATTCAAAGGAATAATTGGCGAAAACTCTATAAATGTCCATCTGGATAACAAAACTTCAGCATCTTCCAATGCACTCCTCTGTAAAGCGAGTTATGAATATTCAGACGCTTCGTGCATATAGCTTCCCGCGGTTATCGTATATAAACTTTACATTAAATTGAAGGTATTTATAAGGGCTACAACATATCCAAAGGAATAATTGGCGAAAACTCTATAAATATCCATCTAGATAAAAAAACTGCAGCATCTTCCGATACATCCCTTGATGAAGAGTTATGAATATTCAGACACTTCGTGCATATAGTTTCTTGCGGTTATTCCTATATAAACTATAGGCCTACATTAAATTGAAGGTATTTATAAGGGCTACAACATATACAAAGGATTTTTTGGCAAAAACTCAATAAATGTTCATCTGGATATGAAAACCGCAGCATCCCTAAATAACGAGTTATGAATATTCAGACGCTTCGTGCATATAGCCCCCCGCGGATATTGTATATAATTTATATATCAATTTGAAGGTATTGGCAAGGGCTACAACATATCCAAAGGAATAACTGGCGAAAACTCTATAAATGCGTGAATATTAATAATATTCATATTCGATATTAATATTTTACATTTTTATTCAAATCAAAAATTATCATTCGAAAGAGCACGGTTCAATTAACAAATTCTGTAATTTTTAGGACCGTAGCCCCTTGTTAAGGGGTTTAACTTTTCACTTCCGTCTTCCGTTTTTTCCGCGTTTTATATTTCTAGGTAAAAGAACTTTGGTTGTTTGTTTGGTTGGAAGCAGAATGTACAAGAACAAGGCTGCCAGCCAGTGTTTGTTGAGCTGTAAAACCACCACATTTTTTTTAAAACCTCCTTTAAGTGCGCACTATTTTTTTTGTATGCAGAAACGATCCGGTGGAGAAAACTAAAAGGAGGGAAAGCAAGAAGGAGGGAAACTGCTCACTAAAATTAGTATTTTTAAAGTTTACAATTGGTAGTATTTTAACGGTACCTCTAAATACTACAGGACCGCTTGGAGCGCTTGGATCGCTTGGATCACTTAGATTGCTATGAAAAAGTAATTCTAACCCTGTCCCAAACACTAATCTCAACCCCAGAACTAACTTTAACCCCAAGCCTAACAATATTATTATGGGTTTTGTAATTACCAAGTATAGTAAGCGATCCAAGTGCTCCAAACAATTTTTTTTATCCGAGCGATTTAAGC
>CH002950.1:1967438-1978852 GCA_000149265.1 Ciona savignyi
GAAAGTAATTCTAACCATTTCCCAAACACGTATCTTAACCCCATAACTAACTTTAACCCTAACATTAATATCATGGATTTTGTAATTACGAAGTATATTAAGCGGTCCATGCGATTCAAGCACTCCATGCGATCCAAGCGGTCCTGTAGTATTTAGAGGTACCGGGTATTTTTACGGTACCTCTAAATACTACAGGACCGCTTGGATCGCATGGAGTGCTTGAATCGCATGGACCGCTTAATATACTTCGTAATTACAAAATCCATGATATTAATGTTAGGGTTAAAGTTAGTTATGGGGTTAAGATACGTGTTTGGGAAATGGTTAGAATTACTTTCCATAGCAATCTGAGTGCCCCAAACCGTCCAAGCGGTCCTGTAATATTTAGAGGCACCCGTATTTTTATCACTGGGCAAATTATTACGGTTTATATGCGTCTAGTTTCGGATGGCGACAAAAAACACAACCAATATCTGTAACAACAAATTTCATTTTAAACTGGTTATAACCTATCTCTTTGGTTGTATTATCTACCTGACTTATAATGTCGTAGTAATGCACCGGTATAAATTGAGAAAAAAATGTTTGTAGGGTAGAAAACGAAGGGTGCCTCTAAATACTACAGGACCGCTTGGATCGTTTGGAGCGCTTGGATCACTTACTATACTTCGTAATTACATAAGCCATGATATTAATGTTAGGGTTGGGGTTAAAGTTAGTTGAATGGTTGAGATTAGTGTTAGGGACAGGGTTAGAATTACTTACCATAGCAATCTAAGTGATCCAAGCGGTCCTGTAGTATTTAGAGGCACCCTCCAAAATAACCAAAATCTTTATTTCTTTAAGCGACTTTAAAAAATTCACTGTTTTAAAGTTATTCCTTAACCTGTGGCAACGAGTTATAAATTGTAACTGTCAAAATAAATGTTATCTTAATTTCTATACTCAGAAACAAAAACAAGTTTAAAACTTATTCCTAATATTATGTATTGTAACTTGTAAAACAGAATTTTTTTAAGCTGTATAGTCTTTATTATTCCATTTTTTTTATTAATTTCAGAATTATTGTTAATTATTCTTATTAAATGATTCACCTGGAACAAAATTAAAAGAATTGCAAGTACTATAAGCTACGAATAGTTAGTAAGTGGTTGTTATATGTGTTTTGTAATACTATTTCCTTTTAAATCTGTAAACGCTAATGCCTACTTCTACTAGTCCGTCTAAATGACTTGGTGGGTTAGTGAGTCGCCTTTCAGCATAATGTTTGCAGATTCGAAACTGGTCGCTAGCAAGTTGGTTGTGTCCTTGGGCAAGGCACTCGGACATTCTGCGAACCCAGTGGATTAATGGGTTCTACCATAAATAGGGAAACGTGTAAGTCACACACAACACACTGCAATAGCTCCAATAACCCAACGCTGGGTGCAAGGTGATTTGACGATTGCCCGTGTGTTAACCCGTTTGGTTTTCCCATTCAAGGGGATAAACATCAATGTCCTATCCTACCTTTTAAATATTGTATTTTCACAGAAAACCTCACTTTTAACTCCATGCTTCTCACCGAACTGCTGTGCAAATAAATCTTCCCAATACAACCTTCTGTACAAAAAGAGTCGTTTGTTAAAAGTATGTGTTTGTTGACCTATTATAAGGCCAAAACCTACCGAACCAATACTGTAGCTGTATTTTGAATTCGTCCCATTAGTATGTAATCCAAAAACATATGTTTACTGAAAAGGCACGGTGTATCCTCATTTTTTTCTTTTAAATATCTGCGCATATTAAATAGTGCACAGTTTAAAAAATCGTGCTTTAACACGCAATATACCATCTTACTTAAACACTTTTGCTACATATTATAAGCAAAAAAACAGTTTGTAAAAGAATAAAGTTTTATGACACATGATGATTTAATCTTTTGGCAATCCATTTTACAAAATTGCAAATATTTTTGGTAAAGCTGACTAATATTAACCCAGTTATTTAGAAGCAGGATGTGTGTTGACACATTTGCTATTTGTGTTCTGTTAAACTTTAAATCAGTGTTTCTCAAATAGTGCACCGCTGCACACTGGTGCACCGAAAGGGTTAGCTAGGTACACACACGATTTCGTAAATTTACAACAGAAGGTGCATAGATCATAAACTACTAAACGATTAGTGTCTTGTTCATTCTTTTCTATTGTAAAGTTTTGAGTATTTAGCATATTGTTTTGATTTAACATCAACTCAGATATTGAAGACATAATTACCATTAAGCTCTACGGTTAGAAAGTTTGTATAGGTGCTGTTATTTACTTCACGCAATTACAATGGAGGCAATTGTCCTTAAAGACTTCATTGTTTCATTTCCTGATGAGTTTGCATTAAAAAAGGAAATGGTAGTTAAGGTAGCAATTTTATACGAGATAAATTATTTTCGATATTAAAATGTTACGTTGTTTAGCTGCGCTTTATCTTTCAGGAGTAGCAGAACATGACCAGTTACAAAAAATGCAATTCCGTTCTTTTAATTTAAAATTGTGTTTCACTTTTACGTTAAGATAATGCCAAAAATATTGCGGTTTTGAAAATTTTTTACATAGTAGGCTATGCATTGTCCTGCAACTGACTTCATAAACATGTTTACGAGTTTCAATCATAGCAACGAGTTTTCATTTGAATCAATGACCAGTACGATTTCCTAACATCATGGGATGGCCAATCTAGGTGCCAGGATTCCGCATGGAAAGCAGGGCCAGATAATTGGCTAATTGGACTATGCTAGCTAGTCGCTTGTGTCCTTGGACAAGGCACTTTACGAACATTGCCTCAACTCAGCGGCTTAATTGGTTCTACCAAGGAACGTGTCTGTCATATACAGCTCACTGCAATTGCTCCGGTAACCCGAGGATGGGCGCGAGGTGATCTGACGATTGCCTGTGCGTTAACCTCCTTGGTTTTCCGATTCATGGGATAAACAAGAATACATTTTTTAGGCGACAAGGCAAACAATCTGTTGATCTGACGATTCTCCACGTGATAACGTCTATTTTCCCATTGAATAGGATAATCGATATCCTACTATCCTATCCGCAATGAAGATTAATATTATTAAACATGACACAAGTCAATTTTACTGAAATATCACAACCAGTCACCTCAAAAGCTTTACAAGACATATTTTGCCCAAGTTGCGATAACAATATCATTATTAATATAATAGCGTGATTTATAATAATCCCCCCAAGTGTAAACGTTTGACGTGGTCATTTTAATGTAACAAATAAACACTACATATGTTGGTACAATATAACGCCATCTAAAACCTATTTTTTCTAACATCTAAATTATGTGCAAATGTATTACAGGTTTTCAGTGTAAAGCAGGAAGAAGAAGACTGGTATGAAGCAGAACAAGATGGGAAAATTGGTGTTGTACCCAAAACTCACATTGAAATAACACAGCACGAGTAAGTGTTTAATAAATTATCTGTTTTTAGAGAAAAATCGCAGAACAGTTTAGTTTAGCTCATTCATTTTTTTGCCCTAGTATTTAGAAATGGTAAACAAATAAAATCACGACACAGGAACAGGAAAAGACGGCATAACGAACAGTCGTAAAAACAGTCATTAAAAAATGATATAATTTAATAAATATAGCGGACACGGCCGCCAAAGTAAAAGAACAATAAGAAGCAAACAAAATTTAATCAAGACCAAAACAATATAACATAAAGCCCTGAAGAATATTGTGCGGTAACGCGTAACCAGTACTGAGGGGAAGTCGGCTTTAAAAGAAGGTGTGGCCCAAAAGCGTCGATCAGAACACATGTATTTGGGGTTTGTGGTTACAAAACTCGCAACGATCAGTATTGTTTGCTATTTTATTCCATGAGTTGGGTAAGGCTGCAGGCAAACAGGTATATTGTCTGCTTGCTTGTACATGATAAGCGTCACATAGATTAGTACTGTAATAAAATATTGTTGACGCCTGTTCCCGGATTTTCCCGGACCAGTGGAATGCCATTTTCCCCTTCATTCGTCTTACTATCTCCAATACATAAGTTTTTTCTAAACGATTTTGTAGAGGCGTTTAAAGCAATTTTGATCTTTTTGCATATAACCACATGCCGGTACTATTTTGGTTGGCTAAGTTTGTTTTCTAATCTGCTAATCATTTGGATATTTTAATTTGATATAGATTAAAATAGGCATATTATGACAAGCTGCACTGCTTAATAGTCTTTACTTGTGTATATTCCAGGTATCATGATACAATAACAAGGAAGGCAATCGCCCTGCACGACTTCACTGCTTCAGCTCCTGACGAATTATCATTTAAAAAAGGATCAAAAATTACGGTATAATTAAAATTTATATTTGAATAAGAAAATGCAAGAGGTAACATGGAAAATGGTTAGATTTCCTTGTTTCCCTCGTCGTATTACCGGTCCCACTAACCCACCAAGCTATTCAGAATAAAAAGTTACACATGCAATTTGAATTTAGGATGAGGATAGGATATTCATGTTTATCCCCTTGAATGGGAAAACCAAGGGGGTTAACACACAGGCAATCGTCAGTTCACCTCGCGCCCACCGTCGGGTTACCGGAGCTATTGCAGTGTGTTGGGTATGGTAGACATGTTCCTTTAATTTGGTAGAACCCACTAATCTGCTGGGTTTAGGCAATGTCCTTTAAGTACCTAGCTCAAGGACACAGCCGACTAGCTAGCGACCAGTTTCGAACCTACAACCTTTTCGGATGAAAGGTCTCTAACAAACATGTATTAACCATGTTCCTACAAATATATTAAAGGTTTTTAAAGTAAATCAAGACAGAGAATGGTACCAGGCAAAACAAGATGGTAAAAGGGGTAATGTACCTAAGAACTACATAAACCTTAAGCCGCTGGAGTAAGTGTTTTATAAATATTTTTTATCTGTGTGTGCAATCTGGTACAAGGAATGTCTATATTTTCATTTTTACTTTTCTAAAAAGTGTGTGATCTACTGCCTGTATTATTTTAACCATAATTCCAGGATGTATTCTATGCTGACAAAATAGCTCCGGTAACCCGACGACGGGTGCAAGGTGATCTGACGATTGCCCATGTGTTAACCCCCCTGGTTTTCCTATTCACGGGGATAAGCATGAATATCCTTATACCTTAACACCAATGCAGCTATGATGCATTAAGTCATGTTTAAAGTTCAGCTATACAACTTGGGAGTTTTTTTTACAGATATTGCAGTTGTCTTACTCCGAAAGCAAGAGAGGCAATCGCCCTGTACGACTTTACTGCTTCAGATACTGATGAATTATCATTTAAAAAAGGATCAAAACTTACGGTAAGCTTGCAAAATGTATTAAAGAAAAAACAAAGTCAAATTATAATGTGAATGGCTAGTTTTTTTGGATGTGAAAAACATAAGATATTGTCATAGATTAATAATGCGATGTGATTGCTGATTTTATTATTCAATCAACATTGCCCTAAATGTCTTAGTACCATTCTATCATATACAACACACTAACCCACTTTGTTTTCCCATTCACGTGGATAAACATGAATTTCCTATCCTAGTACCATTATGCAAGTGTAAGTAAACTTGGGTAAATGCGGATCTATATTCTATTTATTTATTATATTTATTACAACCCTTATTTTCTTGCAATTTATTTACATTTATTGTACACATATATTTTAGATCCTAAAGCAAGACACATTTTCGTATCAAATAGAACTAGATGGCAGAGAAGGTATTATACCAAACAACTGTATTGAATTACAACCTCATGAGTAAGTTTTTAGTAATAGGTTCTCTGTTTTGGCTTATTTTTTATATTATAAGCGGAGAATAAAAATAAAATGTAAATGATCTATGGAGGTAAAAAGTAAAACTTAATGACAAAATATTAGTACAAATATTCAGTGTAGTTTATATACCCAAACTGATACTCTGTCACAATTCGAAAACCACACATCTAAAAAAATCGGTGACTTCACCCATTAAAACAACCAAATTCTTGCAAGCAAAAACAGAAACAACTCTTGGATGGGTATCCACATATCCGACAATATACCCACTTTTAGCTTTTGCAAGCAAAAAATAGTACAGAAAATGGAAAATAAGTGTAGACCTATCATTGTCATTGCGTGGGAAATCAAACATATATGAATTCAAAATGAAACTGTTAAAATAAGTTTAAAATGATCTGGCTAAAGCTAGAACAAATTTCCAAAGAATTATTTTGGTCACTACTTTCTACGATAAGACTGCACAAAGTTTACAAACAATTTCGGCCGACAGACAAATTAGATGATTATTAGATAAGGACTTATCTTGGTGCTAATCACCTTAGATTTGGTTCGTTTACATTAATAACATTGAGTTGTTGTTTTTTTGTTTTTGTTTTTTATCGAGCCAAGTTTTAATAGGGGTATAGGTATCAGTCGCATTAACCATTCGGCCACACTACTGTACTTTTTTTTTAAATTGAGCCAAGGTTCGAACCCATGATGGGCTTGTCACCAGGGCCGTTTTTGTATAAGAGTCGGTATATGTATCGGGTGCGCTAACCATTCGATCAGACGACCGTACAAAAACATTTAGTTTAATCTTTCCCAGTATACTCGATTGGGCTGCCCCTACCTGTGTCCATTGTCCCCCTCTCATGTTGCACGTGAATAGAGAAATAAAAACAACAAAGTGTAATAATCATGATTTATAGTGTACTCGTAAAATTATTTTTTGACAATTCTGATAAACTAACTACCCAAAAAAACACTCAAACAGTGACAATTGTTGCACATAAAATAATAACAATACATACGAACAAAAACTTTTCTTCACCCCACATAATTTAGATGTATTATATACATATCTGTGCATTACCTGCACATATCCAGCACTAAACTAAACTACCTTGCATTTTTAAGGTGGTTTAAAGGACTGATATCAATAGTAGAAGCTGAAACGATGCTCGAAAAACAAAAGAAGGACGGGCAATTTTTGATTAGGGAGAGTGAATCTATCGCTGGTGATTTTCTACTATCAGTAAGGTTGGTTAATATTCTATATAACTATTGTATTTGATCTGCAAGTAGCCAAATGATGTGCGACCTAAACTAGTTGTTGGTTGGGTCATTTTTTTGTTTTTTCAAAGCATTTCACAATCATATACAACACCTTTCCTGCAATAGTGTCGGTAGCATACTGTAGTTTTACCGGTTTGTTAGGCGGTTTAGTGCGATGTATTTTCGCCAAAAGATTGTTGGTTCAAAACTGTTCGCTAGATTGTGTCCTTGGGCAAGACACTTAACGGACATTGCGTGAACCCAGCGGATTAATGGGTTCTCCCAAATTGTAGGAACGTGTGAATCATATACAACACACTGCAATAGCTCCGGTAACCTGACGGTTGGTACGAGGCGATCTGACAATTGCTTGTGTGTTACCCCCTAGGTTTTCCAATCAACAGGGATAAACATGAATATTCCATTTTATCTGACGATTTTTCGCTAGATAACCTCTCTCTTATCATATTCAACGGAATTAAACATAATATTATTAGAGCACTGCCAGGTAGTTAGCGAATGTAGAGTCCAAGGCGAAATCAAAATCAAATCTACCTGTTTTTGTGCAAGGCACCAAGCTTTTAGTTGTGTATTAAAGAAAGAGGATTCTCAATAACAAAAAAAATGAAAAAATATATTATTTATATACAAAACACTGCAGTAAAAACCATATGCTGGGCACAAGGTAATCTGACAGTACATTTTATCTGAACTCCTAACAACTGGACACAACTTAGAAACCCATTTAAACTAATCCAATTTACAGTTAAACCCTTCTTAATTAATAAAGCATAAAACCCTGTAACGTTGTATAGTAGTGGTTCTCAAATATTTTGGCCTGGCGGGTTCCTTTCGCAGCCTTGAAATAATGGCATTTGGCAGACCTACATCGATGTTTGGGCACCGCTGCCCCCAGTTTGAGAACCACTGTTTATAGAGGTGCAGTTGTAGGGAGAGAATTGGTAATGGGATTTAGGTTAATATGCTTTCAGTTGTTATTATTTCAGTTGTAAATGTACCAGCAGCAATAAAATTTAGTGGGAAGAGATTCCGTTTTAATGGTATGGTCTGTACGTTTTTTAGTACCTTTTTTGCAGTTTTTGTTATTTGCACTAGCCGCACATATTGTACTATGTTTAGATTTAAACGGTGGTCTTCTGAGAAGTTCAGATGAATGAATTTACATTTAGTTATATATCTGCTTATTCTAAGTTTAACAGAAACGTTTAAAACTTAGTATAAAAAATATTTTTACATGAAAAGTGCAGTATGTTTAGCTAATTTCAGAGAGCCGAATGTTTTTATATCAACTTTTTTGTTTTAAATATTTTTTTTACTGACACAAGTTCTGAACCCAAGATAGGGGGATGTCACTTGGGCCGTTTTTATATACATGAGTCGGTATATGTATTGGTCTCTCTAACCACTCGGCCACACGACCGTATTTGTTTTAAATATTGGTACTTTTAACACGCTCAAGAAAGATTGTTAAACAGTGAAGACATTCAACTCTCATCCGGCCCGTTGGTCTAACGGTTAAGTGCGTCGCCTTTCAATCGAAAGGTTGCAGGTGCGAAACTGGTCGCTAGCTAGTCGGTTGTGTCCTTGGCACTTTACGGACATTGGCTGAACCCAGCGGATAAATGGGTTCTACCAAATTGAAGGAATGTGTCTATCATATACAACACACTGCAATAGCTCCGGTAACCCGACGATGGGTGCGAGGTGATCTGACGATTGCCCGTGTGTTAACCCCCTAGGTTTTCCCATTCACGGGGATAAACATGAATATCCTATCCTATCCTAATATTTTCACCCGCATCATTTGTTGCAGGTTCCACAATGCTATCCAGCATTTTAAAATTTTAAAAGATGGTCCTGGAAAATATTTCTTGTGGGTGGTCAAATTTAATTCACTGAATAAACTTGTTGAATACCATCGGACAGCCTCAGTCTCAAGAGATGAAATCATATATTTAAAGGACATGGACGAATAAGCATTGATCCGATTTGTACAACAAAACTAAGCAAATTGTACTTGCACACTTTTACTCGAGGCATAAATAACATTAAATTTAATTAGTTAATTTTGATTTCAATTGTTCTGTTGTAATTTATTTTTATTAATGTAAGGTTTAACGGCCACATCATTTTTTTCTTAATTTGTAATGTGTCTATTCACTGACGTGTTTTAACTACTGTAGTTTTGCCGTTTTATCCTGTCTCCTTAACTTAAAATAATTTATATTCTTCTTAGTTGTAACAAAGAAGCAAAACAATAAACTAAACTTATCTGCACGAATTACCACACGTTATGAATACGAACCTGACACATTTTGAATTCCATGGGTTTATGTTTAAAATTGAAAAAAGACGAACGGACTTGTTATCAAGTACATTTTAACGGCAAGCTGCGTAGGAATCAGTAGTTCCGGTAACCCGACGGTGGGCGCGAGGTAATCTGACGATTGCCCGTGTGTTAACCTCCTTGTTTTTTCCATTCATGGGGATAAACATAAATATTCTATCCTGATCGTCCGCGTCGTTTAAAATCGTGTCGTTCCGTTTATTTGATTCCTTTTATTAAAGTTTACCAACCTTTTTACGGATTGTACGTTATTTAAAATTAAAACAAATAGTTTAGTGTGACCACTATTTTGCTCAAGTTTTTTTGTTTATTTAGATAAGTTTAGAAATACGTTTATGTGCAAGGTCTCTCAAAAATACGATGTATAACATCACCAGTTATTTTGTGCATGTCAATTTCTTTCGCATAATAAATAGTACACAGTTTACAATATCGTGATTTTACAACGAACCTTATCCACCTGACTTGGTCGCATTTGCGACATATTGTACAATCTGTAAACGTCCGATAGGTTAGTCTGGTGGTTTACTGCGGCGCCTTTCAGCCGAAAGGTTGCAGGGTCGAAACTGGGCGCTAGCTAGTCGGTTGTGTCCTTGGACAAGGCACTTAACGGACATTGCTTGCTCCCAGCGGATTAATGGGTTTTACTAAATTGAAGGAACGTGTGAATCATATACAACACACTGAAATAGCTCCGATAACGCGAGGTGATCTGATAATTGCCCGTGTGTTAACCCCCTTGATTTTCCCACTCACGGGGATAAACAAGAATATTCTATTCTGTATTTATTTTATTTTTGCGAGAAGAAATTAATGGTTTTCGAGTTATCGTCCCAAACTCACGACCATCTTTTCTGACTCAAGTATTCATGTTGATATAGAAGAAAAGAGGGATAGTGGTTGAAGATAAATGTAAGATAGCCGCGTATTTGTTCTTATTAAAACTCCCTATGCGTTTGTGCCGGTTTCAAATTATGTATTGAACGTTTGTAGATTTCATTTTTATTAAATTACGATTAAATGTACTACATATTTATTACATAATAGCGATCGCCCATATAAATTTGACCTCGATGGATATTATATTTCTTGTCTGTTTGCGTGAAAATTTCCACAGTTATATCCACGATAAGGAGAAAATGCTGAAAATGGGCCTTTTTCACATAAGTTAAAATTGATGCGTTTTTTTTAAAGAGTCATTGGGTAGGACGCGTCATCGAATCAGGTTTGTCCGGCCCGTTGGTCTAACGGTTAAGTGCGTCGCCTTTCAATCGAAAGGTTGCAGGTGCGAAACTGGTCGCTAGCTAGTCGGTTGTGTCCTTGGGCAAGGCACTTTACGGACATTGCCTGAACCCAGCGAATTAATGGGTTCTACCAAATTGAAGGAACGTGTCTATCATATACAACACACTGCAATAGCTCCGGTAACCCGACGATGGGATCTGACGATTGCCCGTGTGTTAATCCCTTGGTTTTCCCATTTACGGGGATAAACATGAATATCCAATCTTCCTATCCTACATCCAGGTTAAACCGTCCAGGAATCCTAACTGACATGTCCATAGTTTGCCTTGACTTTTAATTTTACAACAACGGTAAAAATGTACAAAAGATCACACCTAAGAATATTAGCACGACTGACGTTTTGCGAATTCCGCACCGGTTATCCTACAACAGCAGATATTTTAAAACTGTTAAGGATTATTTACTTAATATTGTAAAAAAAGATGCTGGTGAATTAAATAAACTGAGAAAGGCTCAAAAGTTATATACTTTGTATTAGATATACCAGGAGCGGTTTGGCAACCAGGAAATCAAATCATTTTTAAATGCAGAAAAATATACCGCACACTGAACATGAGGAGAGAACACACGGTTTTTAAGACTTAGCAGTTCGCCAATAATACAAATAGGCATTGCTCCTTATCTATATGCTTGCACAATCACCATGCGACTAAAACACAAGTGCAAAAATTGACGT
>CH002950.1:1990119-2006457 GCA_000149265.1 Ciona savignyi
CATACCATATATTTTCCAACTTGTTGTTTTTGTAATAAATTGCTACCAGATAACAACTGCCAAGCTCTTCCTCTTAGCGATGAAGGAATACCTTTTCTACATCTCCTTTTCACCTGAATAAATACATGGGTAAAATGAGGAAAACTGTATCAGGGTACATAATGAACTAAAAACTACTAAAAAACATCATACAGATGGCATTTTTTAACAGACAAGCACATTTTTTTTATATAGGCCTATAGCTGGGAATCTATTCTGGCCATCAGTTTGTAGGTTAGTGATTTAGACCATGTGTTTAATTGTGATTGATCATATGATCTATTGTACAAAAACAGTAAATTAGCTTCTATTCATTATATAGATTTGTTAACGGCCATTTAGGGAAGTTTTATGCCCTTGTCTTGTTCGCAAGTGACACATTCTTTGGACTGGATGGCAATCTTTGATCATAATATGATTAGTAGGCCTATGTGATTTTGAAAAATATTTAATTTTTTAACAAAACCAGAAAAAAACGTACCTTTTGAAACTTTTTAGCCATCCATAGGTCCCAGTTATCAAGCATTGTCAACCATTTAACTTCACGTTGACGAATTTTTATAACCGATATTTCTTCAAACCTTGGAAGAAATTATTTTTGTAAAAAAATAGACAATAAATACACAGTTACATTTCTACTGATAATGTAATTAGGGATGCACAAACTAGAATATCAAATCTTCCGGATTCGAATCCCGTAGGATTCGAATCCAAATATTACGTTTATTTCGAATATTTGGATTCGAAATAATATACATTGCACATTAAGAAACTATAATTGCATGGAGTTCCTTTTTATTTCCATTGTACATATTGCAACAGCGTTGATTACAACGGATATTATAAGTGCGCAGACTTCCACCGTTGCGCCGCAATGTCTGTTTTATAATAACGCAAAAAAATCCCTGCGCATTTAAATAATTATCACATTAAATCGTCCAACCGCAGCGCCGCTTTTCCAGCGGTGTTTATTGCTCTGATCGGCGGTTTGACCTAGGGTTACGTTGACCTAGATTCAATACAGGACCACTGACGACGCACTCCCGTTTTCCCCATGTTCTTTCCATTACTAAGTATCAGCTAGAGAGAACAGTAGGCTAACATCGGTTAACAGTTACGGTTTTTTTCTTTGATCAGTTAACCGTTATAAGAATCTGGGTTCTTGCACAGCCCTCCCAGACACATAAATATTTGGTATATTCTTTCCGTATTGTTGACGCTGAGCAGCGTATAACCATGCAATATTTCAGCGGGGGAAGTAGTTAGATTAAACACTTAAACTCCTGGCTTAATCTTTTAGCTTTGTAAATCATTAGTATCATAGTTCTATCCCAGTTAGTTCGAGGCATAGGGCCGATTGTGACGTCATACAATTTCGCGCAACGGTAACATTTTACTGAAGTCACCGCCTATGATTATAAGTATGTAATCACACTGGCCAAAGAGGTAGTCAGCTGAAGCAGGAATTTTTGACGATCTTGCCACTTTAACTCGAGTTTGCTTTTTAATATAGAATAGGATTCGATATTCTGGATTCGAAATAACTATTCTAGAATACCAAGATATTCTAGTTTGTGCATCCCTAAATGTAATGTGTTTCTTCAAATAAAAAAACTGTAGAAATGATAGTTTTTATGAGGTTATAAAAAATTATAAACCAAAACAACAATATGGACAATGCTAAAAGAGGGAAAGAGGGAAGGAGGAAAACCACTAACCAAAACTATGGAAATTAATTTTAACCCTTCCCTAAACACTAATCTCAACCCCTGAACTAACTCTAACCCCTGGTTTAAAACTTAACTCTAATGCCATAATATTAATTTTAGGGTGCAGTTTCCCTCCTTACCGCTTTCTCCCCCTTTAGTTTTCCCCCAATAATACAATGATAGCTTACTCTGGATTTGTGTATTGTGAGCCGCCAGTAAATCCATATTTGTCGATTTCGACGGTCGATCTGGATGAACTAGATCCCGTTTCCACATGATTTCCATTGTCCACAGGATCCGTTGGATTTTCCGTAGATTCCTCCATTTTGTTACATAATTATTCGTACACTGTACTGTATCGTAAAAGTACAAGAACCAACTGCAGCATTTAGCAAGTGACGAGTTTAAATAAATATCATTTCCTACATTTTATAATTCCCTTTTAACATTTGCACCTGCTTTGCCATAGTAACCTAATTAATATTAGTATCCATAATTAATATTTAAATTTGTGTATAAAATTGACATATGTATCTACATTCTAAAGCCGGTGGTGTAGCATATCGATCTATATAAAATAAACAGGCTATATGTTAATTAAAGCCTATACAAATACAGTAAGTAATGCTAGTAAATTCCTAACTGATATTTAACACTTAAATGCTAGGATGCTAAGCAAAAAAATATTATTTAAAAATCAAATATTCAGGAAACAACCTTGTTTGATAAATACATACACTTCCTTCCACTTACATTTTGTAAACAAAAAATAAACTAGACTAAAAATAACTTAGTAACTGATCTTTCCGACTATACTTAGTCAGTTAATAAGATTCCGCTAGATGGCGCTGCCTAAAATAATATTTTACCAGAATATTTTGGCAAATTAAGCGACGACCGACTCGTACAGTACAGTAGAACCGGAAAGTGGGCAAAGAAACATTTAGGAGTTTGTTTAATACAAGTAAATAGGTTCGAATATAATTTGGGTTATTGCTTGTTAAGGCAGAAATGCTACATCATACCCCTCTGTAACATGTAACGCAATGCTACGTACACACCAGTGATATCACCAACATATAAAAAAGGAATATGCAACATTGTATCATAGACGTGTATGGATGACCACGAATACACGTCATGAGCTGTAATCGTTAGAAGTATTTTCGTTTTGTAACTACCGGTAATCAAAATTTAAATAATGTTATGGATAGGAACTGCAAACCAACATTTGGTGACAACTGTTCTAAATAAAGGTATCATTTACGTATGTGACGATGCGAGTCCTAGACATCTAGTTGTGTCGCGTGTAATAGGGTTGCTTTCATATTTTTAAAATTTATGTGTTTTTTAATTTCAGAGGATATTTTGACAGGTTTTGAACATTGGTTGTACTGTTCCCTACTTTTTTCACATCTTGAAATTTCATACTGATATAAAGTGAATATATATTAAAGTGATCTTTGCAGCAAAATGAGTCAATCTAATGGACTTTTTACCAAAGCACTAACGAGAAATGCACCCTGGCCAGACAAAGAAGAATTACTTGACGTAGTTTACTGGAGTCGTCAAATTTTAGCTCTTATAGTTGGGGTGATTTGGGGAGTTTTTCCGCTTGTGGGAATTTTTGGAATCCTTCTTTACTCTGCCATCACAACATTAACAATGAACTTTTATGTAAGCAAATACCAGAAGCAAGACATAGAAGAATATGGGGGATTTTTTGAAGTTGCAAAAGAAGGTTTTATGACCGCGTTAGCCAGTTTTCTAGTGTCATGGATTATCGTCTATTCTTCCATTCACACCTCATGACCACAATAACTGTACCATATGGTACTACAGTAAATGCAATGCAGTTATTATAATACTGAAATATACCGTACATTTTTCGAAATTCCATCAAAACTTCTACCACAGTCATATATTTGTGTTGAATAATCTGTTTATGTATTGGTAGCCTACAATTGATTGCTTTTAACTGTTATATCTATTTAAGTGTAAATTATGCAATAATGATTTAAAAATGCAATAAATTAATAATACAAAGTAGAAAAATGAAAAAAATTATTAATCTGACTCAGATCTTATTTTTAAAATGTTTTAACTGCAGAATTAGGTCTGGTCTCTTGTCATGTTTAATTGAGTGGTTGCAGAAATTATTTAAACTGCTAAAGATGTAAAGAAAGGATATTTGATATATTTTATGCAAAACAGGTAATGGTATATAAATGTACTGGTATTTTATCTTTATACACACATTTTGTTTTTAACTAATGGTTTCTGTAAGATAAATTTAAGTATCAAAATTATGGTTTACGTAGCGATAAATACTACCATTTAAGTTCAAAATATACAGTACCGGTATTATGTTGGTGTGCAAGTTTTAATATTTATTTCAACTTTGTCAGTTAAGTTCACAACATTTGTGGACCTTTGTGACAGAACTTCTTTAGAAGAATATGGGATCATCAAGAGAGAAAAGTTATGAAAGAAGTTTAAAGCGTAAAAAGAAAGCAAAGGAGCATAGAAGCAACTCATGTGACTCTTCCTCAAGTGACAGAGAATCCTGCAGGAGATCGCGCTCTAGGAGCCGAAAACAGAGGAAGAGGTACTCTTCATCTTCTACCCAATCATCAAGTGATTCAGAACCAAAGATCAAAAAGAAGAAAAAAGTTAAGAAGGCTAAACATATTTCCCCCGAATCACAATCAGAAATAAAAAAGAAGGTTAAAAAGAAAAGTAAGAAAAAGAAATCCAAGAAAGAAAAAAAAGAAAAGAGAAATGAAAAGACTAAAACTGAAGAAAAAGTGGACAAACTGCCTAAAACAAAACGAAAATCAAAAGACAACCAAACAGAAACAGGTAGAAAATGATTTTATTTAATTTGTTATCTTGAAAATAAACAGGATTGTTTGATATTTATTTCGTCTATTTAGAACCTGATGCAAAAGCTCTTGCAATGCGGCCTATGACGCAAGTTGAATGGGAAGCTCGTCAAAGCGTAATGCGTCACGTTTATGACGCGGAAACCGGCCGAACGCGGCTCGTTAAAGGGGACGGAGAAATCATGGAGGAAATTGTGTCTCGTGAGCGCCATCAAGCTATCAATAAACAAGCAACTAAAGGCGATGGAGACTCGTTTCAGGCTAAACTGGGCCTGAATAAAAAATAATTTAAGGAAGCAGTCGCAGTTTTTTAATTCTGAAAAAGCTAGCATGTAACAACCAATTTATAAAAAAAATATCTTTGTAGCACTGACAAACCAGGTTGTTTTCCTAAACGATTTGAATATTTTTGCGATAAACGTAGGACCAATGATTAAAATTGCAGTATGAAGTAAGTTTGTTAGCTGTAAAACTTGCCAACATAATCTTACGGGTGAGTCTGGTGGTCTGGTGCGTCGCATTTCAGCCGAAGGGTTGTAAGTTCAAAAATGGTCGCTGGCTAGTCGGTTGTGTCCTTGGGTAAGGCACGTAAAGGACATTGTACTACTAAATTGAAGGAACGTGTGAATCATACACAATGCAATAGCTCCGTTAACCCGACGGTGGGCGCGAGATGATCTGACGATTGCCCGTGTGATAACCCCCTTGGTTTTCCCTTTTCGGAAATAAACATGAATATCCTATCCTTATTAGCGTAAAACAAATATGTTTAAAGCAGGGGTGGGCAGCATACGGCCTGCGGGCCGGGTCCGGCCCGTGAAGGGATTTTGGCCGGCCCCAGACTGTATCTAACAATAACCTGTAATGTGGCCCAGGTCCGGCCCGCTGTCTGTATCCAACCACACACTAATATAGTCCCACACATCATTCCTAAAAGATGCCTATCGCTCTACTCTTACCGCACTGTTAGTGCGAGCTGGGGAAATAAACAATTGCCTTAGTGAACTAACAATTGTGTTTAGCACACTTTTTAACAAACAATATAAGGTCAAAGCAGATAGCGTTGTAAACATCAGACACTACTGGGTTCTTGACTGTTAGTTTTTCTTTAGCTGTTATCAGTTATATTTAAATTCTAAATATAAATGGATTTATAAATGATTAAGGATTATAAACCATGGAATATCCTAAGAAGCGAAAAGTTGACAGAAAGTGTCGAGCATTTAAAAAAGATTGGATACCAATGTACATGTATGTTTTACAAAGGTTGGCAACAAAGCAGTTGTTTACTGTGTGGTTAGAGCAGTGGTTCTCAAACTTTTTAGAGTTGGGACCCACTATTAATTACCACAATTTATGGCGACCCACTTAACTTTATATATAATTGTTGTTGGTTTCTAGGTTACGCTATCGTTGCAAAGGAACACACCTCTGGAATTATGTATCCCATGCAAATAGTTTACGCTCACTCGGACACGGTGAAATAAACGCAACAAGGCAATTAAAAAAAGTCTGCGACTGCAGTTATCAACCTCATAGTAACATGTGTGAGAGACGAAAGGTTCAATGACCTGAGGTCAGGTGAAGATCACGCCACGATTCAAGATTGTGTGATGTCACAATTACTATAATTTTCCCTTGATTTTTGTATAGGAAATAGCCAGTACAGGTACTTCCTCGATTATCCGGTCTAGTCGGGACAGCGTTTCTTCAAAACCTGAACAGATAAGTAACAAAAAAACGCATAATTGAATTCCTTTATTTAAACCAAAACAACGCAGCAAGAAGCAGATTCAAATGCAACAAAACTTACAGTAGGGCTATTTTATTGCCCCGCAAAAGTTATTCCACCTCTCTCATTAAAATAGTTTTGAATCTGTCTTGTTAAATAAGAGTTTTGTGAGGTTACAATGACAATTAACAAGTCTTGAGCAAAATTGTAAAGAACACTTCATTGTTATATCATAAATTATCATCTGACCCAATAGATGAATAGACGGATAATCGAGGAAGCACTGTATAGTTAATCAGAGCTTTCTATAACTTTTCACGACCCAACAAGATAGTTTGAGAAACGCTGGGTTAGAGTGTTACAGCATTAGTCGTCATTATTTGAAAAAACAGGGAAACCATGGCAATAATTTGGTAAATAAATACGTGGTTAAGATATTGATTATTATTCATCTAATAACCCGGCCCACCAAGAAATTCATTTTCCCACACCTGGCCCGCCGACTAGAGCAGCCCATCCCTGGTTTAAAGGGCAAGACCAACGAAAAAAGTAATCAAGATTTTTAGTTCACCATGCAGAACTGAGTCACATTCGAATTTTAAAAGTTCTTTTAACTTTTGTAACTGATTAATTAGTGTCCAAACAGAGCTCTATGGCGCTTTAGGTTTTTGGTTTATAAGGGGCCCATCATTCTGACGTATAACATAACAGCAGTCATGTGATCAGTAGTAGTACACGGTGACAATATTTTTTGTTTTGGTTTCTTGTTTAAGTTCCCTATGGAGCTCTGTTTTAGTACAGTTGTAGTTTATTGCGGACAAATGTAACTTTTTCTACAAGAAGTCTGCGTATTTTTTTTGGCATGAGTTTCCATAAAGCAGGGCGGGTTTAGGCATTTTTAAGGCGTGTTTTCTTATATAACATATATATAGCGACTGGAAAGTACTATGTAACTTTCAAGTAAAGTTGTAGAAAATCAAATTGTAACTAGAGAGTGTCAACCACGTGTTTAACCACCACTATTTGTAAAACACATTTTGTATGCTATATATTCATGCTATAGCTATAGGGTCCCTAACCACATGTTGTATTTTATACAATGAGTATGTAGTTTTTGTTTCTGCAAGCATAAACGCATGGGTCCCATAGTTATCAAACCAAACTTCTTCTCCATGTGTAAGTAAAAAAAAAAACAATCGTGTTAGATTTACGAAGGATTTACCACAAATGTTTTAAATTAAAGCTTTTTCTTCAAGTGCTGTATTGAAATGAAGCTAAATTCCTAAAACAGACCGATTTAGTTTTTGATGGCTTCGGGGAATTCCCCATGGGCTTAGTACATAAGTTTCTGTTTTTACATATGTGGGTGGCTAACGATTCAGCATTCTACCAAATCTGATCAAAATTAGAGCAGCCGTTCAAACGCTATGGCCCAAAAAGCTAATTTTTTAGAAAAAACAACCGTTTTGGATTTTAACGTCTCAGGGGAATCCCCCTAGATTTATCACCCACAATTTTTCTACTGCGTATTTAGACCATGTTGTCTACCAAATGACCAAGTTTTGTTACTATTCCATTATTCCTTCTGGTAGACAGGGCCGGTTTTAGGCCGATTTGACCGATTAGATCAAATTGGGCCCCGCACCTTGAAGGGGCCCCGCGCTAGCCGGGGTCTTTCTGTATTACGAGGTTTAAAATACTACTGAAACGTAAAATAAAAAGTGAAATAATATTCTTTCTCATAATATCAAGTTGGTATGCATCGTAACTAAGTCAAATTTACATTTCTGTATCTGCTTGTTTGTTACGTCATAACGAATATGGTTGCTAAACAATATATATATATATGCTTGGAAGTAAAACAATATATCGTAAATAAGCATCTGCATTACCTTTAATTTGTTTTATACCAAGTATTAAATGTCTATTTTTGTAGTTTGTATGTACTGGTATGTTTTTTATGATATATAAACACCCATAAATTTTGCTATGAAGAGTAGGGGCCCCGCCATCACATTTCTAATTGGGCCCCGCGGTTCCTAGCACCGGGCCTGCTGGTAGATGTCAGGGCGTCATGCCATGCCTGTCACAATCATGATTTGAGAACAAAATCTTTTTTTAGGGTATTTCCCTAGATAATTTATTTTTATTTTTTTTAAATGTTAAATAAGTAGTTAATATACTTACATTCCACCAAATCTGAATCAGATTGAAGCAGCCGTTCAAGCGCCATGCCCAAAAATCTACTTTTTTTAGAAAAAATACCGTTTTGGTGTTTAACGCCCCCGGGGAATTCCCCTGAATTCATTAACCAAAATTTTGGTCTCTGTATATCTAGACCAGGGATGTCCAACCTTTTATTGTAATGGGCCGCATTGTCACTTAAAATAATTTAATGGGCCGCAGAACCCATTAAATTTCAATAAAAATGGCAGGGTTTGAATTAATGGTTTTGAAATGATTTGCGAAATGCGCGGATAAGGAGCGCGCGAAAAAAAATTTGGTTATGATAAATTGCCTTAAAAAAAGTTATTTATTTCATAAAGCAGACAGTACCGTTATTTAGTAGTAATGATAAATTGCAATAAACGTAAATTCAGAAGGGGTGTGTCTCATCTCTGCCAATCATAAATAAAGGAATCGAGGTATATTAACGCATAATGGCTATTGTTGCATTGTGATAGTAATGCTTATTATGCGCCAATAATGCAAAGTAAACCCAAGGTAAATAAAAAATATTATGTTAAATGCAAACGATGTTATATTAACGTGTTGAGGATTCATTATTAAAAATGCGCGAAATCAGTAACGGTAATTTATATTTTTGCGATTTTGTTAAGTTTTGTAATTCGCGAACTTTAGAAAACGGTTCGCGATCCCTTAATTCCAACCCTGAATGGATACATAAAGAAACAGTTAAAAGCCATTTATTTCATCTTTGAAAAGGGGAACAAATAACACACATATAGAAAGAACCAAAAACTTATTTCTGCAATACAAAGTCAATGAGATAAGTGTTTTTCGTCAGTCTGTTTCTTTCTGCAGTTTTGATGTTTACTGCGTCCCTCAAAGCTGACTAATACATTTTAATCAGGCCAAAATTTAAATTTCAAAATACTATTTGGAGTAAAAATGACTAGCGGGCCGCACAAAAATCTCAGGTGGGCCGCACTGCGGCCCGCGGGCCGCAGGTTGGACATCCCTGATCTAGACCATGTTGTCTAACAAATACCAAAGTTAAATTGCGATTCCATTTTTCCTTCCGGTAGATGTCGGGCGACATGGCGTGCTTGTCACAATCATGGTTTAAAAACAAAATGTTATTTTTTAGGGTATTTCCCTAGGTAATTTTTTTATTTCTTCTAAGTGTTAAATCAGTTACTAATGCACTTACATTTCACCAAATCTGATTCAAATTAGAGCACCCGTTCAAGCGCTATGCCCAAAAAAGCTAAATTTTTAGAAAAAAATACCGTTTTGGTTTTTAACGTCCCAGGGGAATTCCCCTGGTTTTATTTCCCAAAATTTTGGTTTCTGCTCATCTAGACCATGTTTTCTAACAAATGGCAAAGTCTCATTGCGATTCCATTTTTCCTTCTGGTAGATGTCGGGGTGACATGCCATGCCTGTCAAGCGTTTGACGAAAAAAAACGGACAAAAACAATATGTGTCCCAATTTTTCAAATGGGACCCCTAATTAAAATAAATAACCCAGTTTATCCCCAGAATCGCAAAACACCAACCACTAACCAATCTGATTTAACACCCATTTTTAACACCCTTTTTTTAATGTCCATTACAGTTGAAACTTTTTAAAGTGAATCCCAAAAAATATTCGATTTACACTAAAAAGTTTAACAAAAGACAACTTGGAAAATTCTTGACAGACCAAAAATATAAGGATGACCGATTTTTGACGCGGATAATTTGTTAGACGAAATCTTTGAAATGTATTAGAATTTACTTAAAATTTAAGGATGTGGCCCCTAGTTGTTCATTTGTGTGTCTACATGATTCGTCTGGTTAATTTTTTCAAAGACATTGGATCATCATATACTTAATACGACGTGATCATAACCCACTACTATAGCTACATGACACACAACAATACCCTGCCTTTACATAACATGATTCCCAAGTATATATGGGTAACTAGAGGATCCATTATAGTTTCTGAGCGCATATTGCCTGCTGAACGCAGCGGATTATTGGATTCCACTAAATTGAAGGAACGTGTCAATCAATAACAACACACTGCAATAGCTCCGGTCACCCGACGGTGGGCGCGAGGTAATCTGACATAAATATCCCATCCTATCGAGGTTTAGCGTCAAAGCGTCACTCAGTGTGGCATTAATCATTCAAGGATTTGACATCAAACGTTTTAATCTTTTTAAGTGTGGCATCATTCATTCAAGGTTTGACTTTTATCGTTTCAATCGTCCGAGAAAAGAAATTATCGTTGGAGTTACTTTCTGTGTTCGGGTGCGCTTGGAGTCTTCTCTGTGGATCGGAAAATTATCATTTCTAGGTCATGGACATTTTGGTAGAATCAGAAGAAGCTTTTCTTCACGACAAGTAGATATGCGCAATCAATTAATCTTACATACCTTAAAGTCGGTCGATCTTGTGACGACCGCTTTATCTACCACAAGAATCTCTGACTGTTACCGTTGTTCAGCATTTTGGAAAAGGTTGGTGGATATAAGTGTAATTGGGGTACGGTTATGACTAAAGCATTATTAATTATGGGTCCCATTTGGAAAAATGGGACACATATTGTTTTTGTCCGTTTTTTTTCTTTTTTTTCCTTTTTTTTTCGTCAAACGCTTGACAGGCATGGCATGGCGCCCCGACATCTACCAGAAGGAATAATGGGATTGCAATGAAACTTTGTCATTTGTTAGACAACATGGTCTTGATATGCAGAAACCAAAATTTTGGGTGATTAATCAAAGGGAATTCCCCTGCGACGTTAAAAACAAAAACGCTATTTTTTTCTAAAAAAATTGCCTTTTTTGGGCATAGCGCTTGAACGGCTGTTACAATTTCAATTAGAATTGGTTGAATGTAAGAGCATAAGTCACTGATTTAAAACTTGGAAGAAATATTAAAATTACCTAGGGAAATACCCCCAAAAATAGGATATGGTCTCAAATCATGATTGTGACAAGCATTCCATGTCGCCCTGACATCTACCAAAAGGAGTAATAAAATCCCATTGAAAATTGGAAATTTGTAAAACAACATGGTCTAAATATGAAGAAACCAAAAATTGGGTAACAAGTCAAGGGGAATTCCCCTCAGACGTTAAAAATCAAAACGTTTTTTTTCTAATAAATTAAATTTTGTGGCCATAGCGCTTGAACGGCTGCTCTAATTTTAATAAAATTCGGTAAAATGTGAAAACATTAGACACTTTAAACAATTTAAAAAAGAAAACATTTAATTAGGTTAATTTCCATAATACAAAGATATGTTCCTAAATTATGATTGTGGCAGGCATGCCATATCGCACTGACATCTCCAACAAGAAGTCGACAAATCAGATTAAAACTTAAGAATTGTTACATAACATGACTCACTTATGTCGGGCCGTTTGGGAAATTTAGCTTTAATTCACCACAGCGCTTGAAAAGAAGATATAATTTAAAACATTTGTGGTGAAATGTTCGTAAATTTAAAACGTTTAATCTTTATTTAACATGGAAAATAAGTTTGCTCCATTAACTATGGGACCCATGCGTTTATGCTTGCAGAAACAAACTACATACTCAGTGTATAAAAGACAAATTGTGGTTAGGGACCCTGTAGCATGTATATATGGCATACGACATGTGTTTTGCAAATAGTGGTGGTTAAACACGTGGTTGACACTCTCTAGTTTTTGTCCGTTTTTTTTTCTTTTTTTTTTCGTCAAAGGTTTGACAGGCATGGCATGGCGCCCCGACATCTACCAGAAGGAATAATGGAATCGTAATAAAACTTTGCCATTCGTTAGACAACATGGTCCAGATATGCAGAAACCAAAATTCTGGGTGATAAATCCAGGGGAATTCCCCCTGGAGGTTAAAAACCAAAACACTATTTTTTATTAAAAATTTAGCTTTTTGTAGCCTAGCGCTTGAACGGCTACTCTAATTTCAATCAGATTTGGTCGAATGTAAGCGCATTAGGCACTGATTTAACATGTGGAAGAAATAAAAAATTTACCTAGGAAAATACCCTAAAAATAAGATTTTGTTCTCAAATCTTAATTGTGACAGGCATACCATTTCGCCCCGACATCTACCAGAAGGAGTAATGGAATTTCAATGAACATTTGACCCTTTTTAGACAACATGGTCTAGATATGCAGAAACTTATATTTTGGGTGATAAACTCAGGGAAATTCCCCTGGGGCGTTAAAAACCAAAATGGTATTTTTTTCAAAAAAATAGTATTTTTTGGTCATAGCGCTTAAACCAGGGGTGGGCAACTTTTCTAGTCGGCGGGCCAGATGTGGAAAAATGAAGTCCTTGGTGGGCCGGATTAGATGAATAATATTCAATAACTTAACCACATATTAATTTACTAAATTATTGCCATAGTTTTCATGTTTCGTCAAAAAAATTAAATGCTCGACACTTTCTTTCTAATTGACGTTTAATAGAATATCCCATGGTTAATAATCCTTAATAATTCATAAAATCTATTTATATTTACAAATTAAATATAACTGATAACATATAAAGAAAAACTAACCCTAACAATCACGTTGTTACCCAGTACCCAGTAGTGGGTGATGTTTACAACGCTGGCGATAAGAGTAGAGTGATATCCAACTTTTAGGAATGATACGTCGGACTACATTAGTGTGTGGTTGGATACAGACAGCGGGCCGGACCTGGGCCCCATTACAGGTTATTGTTAGATACAGTCTGGGGGCCGGTCAAAATCCCTTCACGGGCCGGACCCGGCCCGCGGGCCGTATGTTGCCCACCCCTGGCTTAAACGGATGCTACAATTTGAATCAGATTTGGTGGAATGTAAGTTCATTAGTCAATGATTTAACACTTAGAAGAAATAATGGAATTACCTAGGGAAATACCCTAAAAATAGGATTTTGTTCTCAAATCAAGATTGTGACAGGCGTGCCATGTCGCCCCGACATCAACCAAAAGAAGCAATGCAATCGCAATGAAAATTTGACATTTGTAAGAGAACATGGTCTAGATATGCAGAAACCAAAATTTTTGGTTATGAATCTAGGGAAATTCCCTTTAGACCTTAAAAACCAAAACGCTATTCTTTTCTAAAAAAAAGCTTTTTTTGGACATAGCGCGTGAACGGCTGTTACAATTATGGAAAAGAAAAAAAAGAGTGCGCGCCCTTTTTTTGGCATAGCGCTTAAACGGTTGCTTCAATCTGATTCAAATTTGGTGGAATGTGAGTGCATTACCTACTTATTTAACAATTAGAAAAAATAAAAAAATAATATTCAGGGAAATACCCTAAAAAATAAGATTTTGTTCTCAAATCATGATTGTGACAGGCATGGCATGACACCCCGACATCTACCAGAAGAAATAATAAAATAGTAATAAAGCTTTGTCATTTGTTAGACAACATGGTCTAGATACACAGGAGCAAAATTGTGGGTGATAAATCTAGGGGAACTCCCCGGAGACGTTAAAACCCAAAACGGTTATTTTTCTAAAAAATAGCTTTTCGGAACATAGCGTTTAACCGGCTGCTCTAATTTCGATTAGATTTGGTGGAATGCTAGATCGTTAGCCACCCTGTGTAACTTAAAAGAAAGAAAACATTTACTTAGGGTAACTCCCTTGAAAACGAAAAGATGTTCCTGACTCATGATTGTGACAGGCATGCCACATTGCACTGACATCTCCAACAAGGATTAGTCAAATCGGATTAAAACTTTAAGAATTGATAGTTAACATGACCCACATATGTAAAAACATAACTTATTTACCAAGCCCATGGGGAATTCCCCGAAGCCATGAAAACTAAATCGAACTGTTTTAGGAATTTAGCTTTATTTCAATACAGCACTTAAAAAAAGCTTTAAGTTAAAACATTTGTGATGAAATCTTTGTAAACCTATCACGATTGTTCTTTTTACCTACACATGTAGAAGAAGTTTGGTTTGATAACTATGGGACCCATGAGTTTATGCTTGCAGAAACAACTAGAGAGTGTCAACTACGTGTTTAACCACCACTATTTGTAAAACACATTTTGTATGCTATATATTCATGCTACTGCTACAGGGTCCCTAACCACATTTTGTATTTTATTCAATGAGTATGTAGTTTTTGTTTCTGCAAGCATAAACGCATGGGTCCCATAGTTATCAAACCAAACTTCTTCTCCATGTGTAGGTAAAAAAAGAACAATCGTGTTAGATTTACGAAGGATTCACCACAAATGTTTTAAATTAAAGTTTTTTCCTTAAGTGCTGTATTAAAATGAAGCTAAATTCCTAAAACAGACCGATTTAGTTTTTGATGGCTTCGGGGAATTACCCATGGGCTTAGTACATAAGTTTCTGTTTTTACGTATGTGGGTGGCTAACCATCCAGCATTCTACCAAATCTGATCAAAATTAGAGCAGCCGTTCAAACGCTATGGCCCAAAAAGCTATTTTTTTAGAAAAATAACCGTTTTGGATTTTAACTTCCCAGGGGAATTCCCCTAGATTTATCACCCACAATTTTTCTACTGCGTATTTAGACCATGTTGTCTAACAAATGACCAAGTTTTGTTACTATTCCATTATTCCTTCTGGTAGGTGCCAGGGCGTCATTCCATGCCTGTAACAATCATGATTTGAGAACAAAATCTTTTTTTAGGGTATTTCCCTAGATATTTTTGTTTGTTTTTTTTAAATGTTAAATAAGTAGGTAATGCACTTACATTCCACCAAATCTGAATCAGATTAAAGCAGCCGTTCAAGCGCCATGCCCAAAAAAGCTCCTTTTTTTAGATAAAATACCGTTTTGGTGTTTAACGCCCCCGGGGAATTCCCCTGAATTCATTAACCAAAATTTTGGTTTCTGTATATCTAGACCAGGGATGTCCAACCTGCGGCCCGCGGGCCGCAGTGCGGCCCACCTGAGATATTTGTGCGGTCCGCTAGTTATTACAAGAGCATTGTCTACAGTGGCTTATTGTCCAGAAGGGTTATTTAATGTCTAGGGTTCAGTTGTAGGGGTACAGTTGTAAAGAGGTTAAATTGAAAAGGGTTCGGCTGTAAAGGGGTTTAGTTATAAAGGGGTTCAGTTAAAAGGGATTCAGTTAAAAGGGGTTAATTTGTAAGGGGGTTCAACTGAAAGGGGTTCAGTTGTAAAGGGGTTTAGTTGTAAAGGGCTTCAGTTGTAGAGGGGTTTAGTTGTAAAGGGGTTTAGTTGAAAGGCAATTCAGTTGTAAAGGGGGTTCAATTAAACGGGATTCGGTTGTAAAGGGGTTCAGTTAAAATAGGTTCACTTGTAAGGGGTTTAGTTGTAAAGAAGTTCACTTGTAAGGGGTTCAGTTGTAAAGGAGTTCAATTAAAAGGGGTTCAGTTGTAAAGAGGGTTTATTTGTAAAGGGGTTCAGTTGCAAAGGGGTTCAGTTGTAAAGGGGTTCAGTTGTAAAGAGGTTCATTTGTAAAGGGGTTCAGTTGCAAAGGGGTTCAGTTGTAAAGGGGTTCAGTTGTAAAGAGGTTCAGTTGTAAAGGGGTTCAGTTGTAAAGAGGTTCATTTGTAAAGGGGTTCAGTTGTAAAGGGGTTCAGTTGTAGAGGGGTTCAGTTGTAGGGGTTCAGTTGAAAAGGGGTTCAGTTGTAAATGGGTTCAGTTGTAAAGGGGTTCAGTTGTAGAGGGGTTCAGTTGTAAGGGTTCAGTTGTAAAGGGGTTCAGCTGTATAGGGGTTCAGTTGTAAAGGCGTTCAGCTGTAAAGGGCTTCAGTTGTAGAGGGGTTTAGTTGTAGAGGG
>CH002949.1:23541-41435 GCA_000149265.1 Ciona savignyi
TACTTTTAAAGCAGCATTCTCGTAAAATTACTTTTCCCATAATTTTATTTTTTAGATATTTTAAAATATTTTTTATTTTTTGCCTTCAAATCCCTTCTGCATTCCAATGCATAGTGCTCACAGGGTGCTGATCGACTGTAGTAAAAAATAAGCAGAGGCTAGTTTTACAACTCCTGTGGAAATTGGGTTTATGTAAACATCACAAAAGGCCATAAATTTTACAACGTCCCATCTTGTTAGGCCACTCCAACCTACTTGACATACCAAGCAGCAAAATCAACAGCGTTCCGCAGAGGCGCTCCATAAATACACCAAGACCTGCTTCCACCACACCACGACACAACAGAAGGTAAATAGTAACAGCGATACGGGGAAAACTCAAGGAGGGAAAGCAGGTAGGAGGGAAACTGCACACTGAAATGAATATTAGGGCATTAGAGTTAATGTTAAACATGTTAAACAAATTCTGAGCTTGAGATTAGTGTTTAGGGAAAGGTTAAATTAATTTCCATAATTTAAGTAAGCAGTTTCCCTACTTCCCTCCTTTTCGCTTTCCCTCCTTTTAGCGCTGCCGCAGAAGGTAAATAGTTACAGCGATACCTCTTCAAAGCGAAATCAAGGTCCAAAAATCTTTGCGCTGTGTCATCAGCGGAGTGTGTTGACCTTGGAATTGTGTGAATGTAGTTCAATGTTTAGATATCTATTTAAAACTAATTTTCCAACCGTTTTTTGCTACAGATAGCTTCTAGGATAAGTGTGTCTTATGCACCTTGTTTTGGTAGAGTTTTTGGTGCAAAAACGCAATGAACCACTATTAACCGACCAGTTGATCTGGTGGTTTATGTCAACGCCTGTAAATCGAAAGATTAAAGATTTGAAATGGTCACTAGCTAGCCGGTTGTGTCCTTGGGCAAGGCACTCATTGGATATTGCCTGAAACTAGCAGATTATTGTGTTCTACCAAATTGAAGGAACATGTAAATCATACACAACACACTGCAATAGCTCCGGTAACCCGACGATGGGCGCGAGGTAATCTGACGATTGCCCGTGTGTTAACCCCCTTGGTTTTCCCATTCACGGGGATAAACATAAATATTCTATCCTATCCATTCACACAAAGAGTGTGGAATTGTCTTCCTCACTATTTAGTTTACAGTTCGGTTGTACAATCATATTAAATTAATTTAGAAAGCTTGAAGTAGTTGGTAAAGCGAAACCCTTTTAGTGTATTTAAATATAGACATAACCGCACACTTTTCTGCAGGATTTTATGTTATTTTGCTTTGGTCGTAATTAAATTTTGTTTGCTTATTATTGTTCTTTCGCCTAGGTTTGGCGGCCGCGTCCGCTATATTTATTTAATGATATCTTTTTTTAATGACGTGTTTTAACGACGGTTTGTTTTGCTGTCTTTTCCTGTTTCTTTGTCGTAACTTGATTCGTTTGCCATTTTTTTACTACTAGGGCAAAAAATGCATAAACTAACTAAACTAAACCCACCACACAAGCTTAAATACTTTTTCCACAGCAGCCTACACAACCAGTCTTCCACCTCGCAAAACACAGTGAGTGAAGTATCCACAACAAGAAGCATGAGGACAAGCACTTCATCTAATGATAACGTATTTGCAAGGTATTTCGCAACATTAAATTTCCATGTGTGCCATAATATTACAGGGCTGTACACCCTTACCTGTGTGAATGCAGAAATGAGCAATAATACTGGTCTTTAATGGCAAATGCTAAAACTAATTTAGTATCAATGACTTTTCTCAAGGGAAACAAAATATTTCGATTAAACACAGCGATCGAATTGATGAAAATGATTCTTTTTTTTAGTGTAAAAATCAGCAAAAAAGGTGATTTTATATTATCTCTGATTTATTTTTTCGTTCAACATATTTTTAATGATATATTTTCACAAACAACATAAATACTTTTAAACCGAGTCATATCGGTACACCATCCTTACAAGCTATATGTACTCCTTTCCAAATTCACTTTATTACATACTAATTGCCTTTCTCTTTATTTCATGTAAAATGGCCCATACACATATATCTTTTTTTAGACTGAGTCGACCCAAGAGCACCCCACCCATACAACGCAATATGACAACCCATGAAAACGATCAACTTATAGTTCAACGGAATAAAACAGGGACGCACCGTGTGTCTAGGAACTCGGACGGCAGGTAGGGAATGACCCAGTTACATTATGTTTACACGATTACACCCATGGGTGAATATAGTTACTGGTTAGCTCAATTGGTATCTCGTTGGGCTGTCAGCTGAATGGTGTTGCTACTATATTACTGAGTTTGGACTAACTTTAAATATGTATCTGGCCGGTTAGTCTGGTGGATTAGTGTGCCACATTTCAACTGAAAGGTAGCAGGTTTAAAACTGGTCGCTAGCTAGTCGGTTGTGTCCTTAGGCAAGGCATTTAACGGAAATTGCCTGAACCTAGCGGATTAATGGGTTCTACCAAATTAAAGGAACGTGTCTATCATATACAGCACACTGCAATAGCTCTAGTAACCCGACGGTAGGCGCGAAGTGATCTGACGATTGTCCGTGTGTTAACCCCCTTGGTTTTCCCATTCACAGGAATAAACATGAATATTCTATCCTATGTAATAAAAACATAACAATAAATCTGCCAACTCAACTGTGGATGCTGGATGGTTCACTGTCAATGAGCATATACCTTACCTCTAAACATAATACTAACTATCTGATTCTTATTACTAACTATCTGAGCATATACCTTACCTCTAAACATACCCAAAGCAGAGTTAAACTATCTGATCATTAAATGAATCTGCAGCCCCAAATCCCCACCGTCTTCATTCAACGGATCAAGAACTTCAAGGACAGAAAGACCGGTAGGAATAATTTTGCTATTAGTTTTGCGATTTCTTTTTAATATTTTGAATTTTTGTAAAATCGTTTTTTTTTTGTTTTTTTTGTAAAATTTTTTTTAAATTTTTTAGAAAAATAACGTTTGGAAATTATTTTTCCACAACAATATTGCAAGTTTAGGATTAAATGGTGCGTTTAATGTATGGCTTTTCATTCAACAAAGAATCAAAATATGACTGTATCATTTTTAGTGTTTAAATGTTACATTTGATTCAAATATAAAACAAGATATATTTTATATTCAATTTTAATAACCCCAAACAAAACCAACCAATTTATGTAGTAAACTAAAAATTTTACCGGTTCTAAATTTTTGATATTTCTTTTTCGCCAACAGAGGTCAGCAGTAAGCACCCAACGAACGCCAAGACCAACACGAACTTCGTTGATCCGAAGCAAATCTCCGGGTCCGAGCAGAACTTCATCCGCAGGTTCCAATCTTGTTTTGTAAATTTGTTTTAAACTCTCTCTTCTTACCATGCCGGTTTAGTAGGATAAGATAGCATACTCACGTTTATCCCCTTAAATGGGAAAATCAAGGGGGTTAACACACAAGCAATCGTCTGATCACCTTGCGTCCACCGTCGGGTTACCGCGGCTATTGCATTGTGTTGTGTATGATAGACATGTTACTTCAGTTTGGTAGAACCCACTAATCCTCTGGGTTATGTTCATTAAGTGCCTTGCCCATGGACACGACTAGGTAGCGACCAGTTTCGTACCTGCAACCATTTGGCTGAAAGGCGACGCACTAATTCACCTTTACGGGAATAAACATGAATATCCTATTCTATCTCTTCTTTCATTATCAGACTATTTCCTATATGATAATTATAATTTTTTATTGCTATTATTTACAGGACCAACACGCAACTCAAACTCTAGAAAGTCAAGTGATTTAAGCACAAGTTTAAGGTACCACTACCTTATTTAAATAATGATGATATAGTATTTATTTTTAAGAGTTGTGTACATTTTGTGCTGAAAAGCAAAATAAACTTAACTTTTACCAAAAAAATATTAATAATTTTAAGAGCACTAAATTTATTTCATGTTAGGACATAACACACATATATATTGCAGTTATTTATTCTATAGTAAGGATATTGTTTAGAGGGAGCACTTCCGGCTTTAACCAGGCTGGTAAAACAGTTAGAATATTTCGGTTATTTGGGGATTTGGTGTTTTTAAAAAAAAATCTTTTTACCTGTCTTTTTTTTTAATTATTCACAACCTAAAAATTTAAGAAATCTAGATAAAAAGCATGTATTTGTAAATAAAGTTGCCTCTTTAATAGAATAGAATAATTATGTTTATCCCAGTGAATGAAAAAACCAAGGGGGTTAACACACGGGCAATCGTCAGATCACCTCGCGCCCATCGTTGGATTATCAGAGCTGTTGCATTGTGTTGTATATGATAAACACGTTTTTTTCCATTTAGTAGAACCCATTATTCCGCTGGGTTCAGGCAATGTCTGTTAAGTGCCTTGCACAAGACACAACCGACTAGCTATCGACCAGTTCTGAAACAGCAACCTTTCGGTTGAGAGGTGTCACACTAAACCGTCAGACTAACCGGCCGGATTGATAACATATTCCAGTCTTTTGCTTTAATAATAGGGAAAGAAACTAAAGTCTGCACAGGGTCTTCACGCAAAACGCTTAATGTTTTTTCCGTTCGTTTGACAAAGTGTTCAATAATGCATTAAACCCAGGAAATCGTCAGTCACACCTCCACCTACAGTAAGGGACAAAGAGCTGCATATGCTGCAGCAGTTTGAGAAGGAATGTTTGTCAAACCAAGTTTCCCTGCTGACCCTGGACACTGATTCAGAGGTAAGTGCCAAGCTTTAGGCTGCCTAGATCCTTAAATGTCCCAAGCTTTAGGCTGCCTAGCTCCTTAAATGTCCCAAGCTTTAGGCTGCCTAGCTCCTTAAATGTTCCAAATTTTAGCCTGCCTAGGTTCTTTCAAAACCACCAGACGAACCAGGGTGGTAAATTTGCACTAACTTAATCCTCCTAAATCTTGGTTATCATTACCATAAGGATGGAATAAATGTTTTGATTTAGTTGATAAAGGCTTTCCCCTAAGATTAAGCGTCGACTTTCAAACCACCCCCTTCCTACCAAGGTTTCCCAGGCTTTCGGTACGTCCTCAATGACTTCAGATGACCTAGAAGTTGCCGTCCACCTCGAAAGAAAGAACTCTGATGAGTCAAATGAAATTCCAAGTCGTCAGAGTCACTACGGCTCACTTCCTAGACCCAGGAAAGAAAAGTAATCAATAAATTATACATTTTTATTTGAAATATCGAACCACCCTTCTAACCCCATGAATGGAAAAACACAAGGGGTTATTGAAAATTAGACCTTTATCAGGGGTTATTACAAATTTATCATTAAATTATAAATTCTAAAAAAATGTTAACCCTATAATTGGAAAAAAACAAGGGCTATCAAGCACACAATTATCAGATTACCTAGTCCCCACAGTTTGGTTACTGCACTTATTACACCGTTTTGTGTATGCTTAAGACATTTCTACTCTACTAGAGTAGTTTCACCCAATAAACCACTCAGCAATATATACGCCATGTAACTAGCACATGCGCACAAACGATTAGTAAGTGGTTGGTTTTTATCCTGAAATTTTCTAGGTGATAGTCATTGCTCTCACCAACCGATCTATCTGGTCAAACTAAATAATTGATACCTATATTGTCCTAACTCTTAAGCGATTATTAATAGATATTTAAATTTATAAGAAAATTTTGTTAATTGCACTTTGAAAATGCTCACAATTGAAAGATGGTTCATGGCTTCTTTAGCAGTTTTTAATATTTCAGACAGGATCCATCTTGGTAGACTTTATCAGTGTTCAAGGTTACACAATCACATATGAAACCATCCTTGTCAATTTCTTTTAACACAATTGACCAGCCTAAGCTAATGATTTTTTCTTATCTCATTTGTATTAGGACCCATTGTATAGTACAGGATAAGGTTCAAATTCCAAATATGACCAATGGTAGAATATAGGATAAGGTCCAAATTCCAAATATGATCCATGGTATAGTATTGAATTAGGTCCAAATTTCTAAAGAAATGGTGGCAATGTACAGAAGTATAAGTGGACAGTCATACTTATACTGACTTTGAATTGTATTTTTAAATTTTAATTTCTCCCAATTTCTATCAACAGACGAGATTCATCCGAGCTCCGTAGAAGCCGAATTCCCACCCCCGTTTCGTTTAACCGATCATCGTTAACCAGCCGCAGTTTAGATATTGACCATTCGCCGGAAAAATCGAACAAAAACACTGGAAAACCTGAGCAAGTTAAGTCCAACTACACAAGTGGGGAGGTGAATCCAGCCACTCTGGCCTTCAATGGACAAAATCGGCCAACTCGTGCCCCTTTAACAACCAACCCACTTACAAGTCGAAGCGTTCCTTCTATATCATCCTTTGCACACGAACTTAAATCCCGAAGACGGCAAATGAGCACTGATAGTCTAGAGTCGGATTCAGGAAACATTCCTGTAAGTGCGTTCACCAAGACCTCTTACAATGGATCCCCACCCAAACCCCCTCTATTGAATGGTCAGCCTAAATCGTTCGTTCATATCGACCAGGATAACGTGAGCTCCACGATAGGTTCGACCCCACAAATGTCACCCCAGTCGCCTGGGTATTCTTCTGACGAACTTTTCAAACCCCCAGACAACGTAACACCCACATTAGCCCCCTATGATCAAAACAAGAATCCACTAACCAATTACACATATCAGCGAAACTCGAAAATACCAGAGCACATCCTACAAGCTTGTGGGCTCACAAACCAAAATTATAACTTAACGAACACGACCCAAAATGGCCACCGAGTGTCGCCAGTGAGACACTCAAAATCAAGAGAACCGCAATGGGTGTAGAATCCACAAGAATCAACACCTTTTGACACGCAAATCAAACCACCTGAACAAACGTGTACGCTCTTGCCCCGTTTGTCAATAATTATCCAAGTTTCAACACAAGTTCCATTTTCTCGACACAAAACCTCTTCTTGTTATTTTTTGCACAGCACCATTGCTACACGTATTAGAATATTTTTACATCAAAACCAAATTTCCACATTTTCTACCTGTATATCGACTGCAGTATCCAAAATTGATGTTTAAATTTTCAAAAAGGGCTGAAAAATTTGCCTCTAAATTTCTTACCACGTAATGTCATTCTCTGTATTAGATTTCGTGTAATTACTTCTTTTTAAATAATTAGCTAGTTTGTTGTCGCTTATGTTTCTATTTATTCTTAATCTTATCACAAAAATGTATCCTACTTTTCTTTTTCAACCATCCTTTGGCTATTTTTTTTATTTTTGTTCATTTTTTTATCCTAAAAAACGGTGTTATGTATTAAGTTTTGATATTTATATCCAAGACACAACATAATTTTATTATTTTTTCTCACTTATCACTGTTATTCTAGCACCTCGAAAATCTAAAGATCAACGGTACTTATGTTAGCATTTTAGATTTATTAAAGATATCAGTATTTTCTTATTTGTGTAATTTCTCCTTTTGTGTAATTTTTCATTAATGTCATGTAATTTTTCACGACACAGCTTGAAATAATTTACCTGTCAACAGAACCACTTGCTTTAGTTTAAAAATTTAGTCGTGCAACACTGTTTAATTGATAACATTGTCAACACTTGCTATGCGAGAAGTGTTTCACTCCTTTTTTTATTTTTATCAGCTGCGTAGACAGTAGTCACGCTTAGAACACTCACTGTTAGGTAGTTTTGACCCACGCTATGTGTACATAGGTGTAATTATAAATTCTATATTTACTTTTTTCCGTCCGCTAGCAAACATGGTATTTTTCGGACATTTTAATTTATAAAATCAAAATGCAAATAATCGTGAAGTGTATTTTTTTAGAGAATTAAATTGTTTATTCTTGAAAGATTATGGCCTGAAATGTACTTTTGGTGCCAATGTATTTTGCACTGTGACGGAAATTGTTCGTAGCATTAAATTTACGTTAAAAATAGTCCAAAAATAAAACAAATCCTCACCAGTTGTAAATTTCTACGTTGGTCGTTGAAAGGAAGGTAAATATTAATTTCCATTTTTTCGTTTTACTTTTTTAAAACTTTTTTTTTCTAAAAAAATAGAACGAAACAATTATAGAACCAAGCTTTTATTTTAATTTTAATCAAGTTGTTTGTGATTTTATTAAGATTTTATAAAAGAATACGAATTGTTTCTGTGAGTTGATCTAATTTTGTTTGGTTTTGCTTCATTAAAAATTGTTATTTCGGTGTTTAAAGGGGAACATTCATCAAATTAAAAGCAGGAAGTAAGTAAAAATGACAAAACGTTGGTTACAGCACGTAATTATACAAAAGAAAAAGGGAAATGGAAAATCGGAACATGTCCATAAAATTCAAAGTCAATACGTTGCTTTGGGAGAGTTAAATCCGTTTTTTTAGGATAGCATTGAACATTCATGTTTATCGTCGTAATTGGAAAACCAAAAGGGGTTTACACACCGGCAATCGTTAGATCACCTCGCGCCCACCGTTGGGTTAACGGAGCTCTTGCAGTGCGTTGTGTATGGTATACACGTTTCTTTAATTTGGCAAAACCCATTAATCTACTGAGTTCGGGAAATTTCCGTTAAAGGCCTTGCTTAAGGACACAAATGACCGGCTAGTGACCAGTTTTTATTTAAGTATACTAGCTTAACAAGGTAGTACAAGTTAGACCGACCAACGAACAAAGTGCGTAAAAAGATGTGCTCGATTTCACCTTATCCTAAATGCTTCATGTATTTCCCACGTCGATACACGGTCAACGTTTAATGCCGGAGCGTCAGGCTAAATAATATATATATATATAGAGTAACCTGATCTAAAATTTAAATGGACAGAACAGGATATTTATTTTTAACCGTGACAATTCGTAAAAAAATTAGTCCCGGTCCGGAAACCGGGGTGGTCGCGTTATTAAAACAGAATGTAATGCATTACCATAGTAAATATTTGTTTAATCTCTTTGCCAAGAAATCACTAAAGATTTATCAAATGGACAATCCCCGCGAATACGTAAGGGGCGATATCCCATGGGTAATCGCGTCCCCGTTATTTACTGGACTCAGTCAGATGCCAGCTGAGTGCCTTAGACAAAGACAGTTTTTTTAAACCCTTTTTACCGTTTTTATAACTTTTACCAAAGGCAACCAATAATTTGTCGAGCCATTATATAGCGTATTTAAAAAAGGCGGTTTCCGATGAAAACTCATAGCCGCAAATGTAACAAAATACACACATCAAATTATATATTTTTAAATGCTTGCAGAAAACTGTTGCCACACGGCAACAAACGATTTCGAGCATAAACTTATTTGCTGAGCCAAGACGCCTTTGAGCGTCAATGCGTTTCAGGAGAATGAAAGAAACAAGTAATTGAGGAGCTATATTCATCGCGTCAAACGGAGCGAGTAAAACGAAGGAGAGAACTGGCGGTATTGTTACTATTCCTTCAGAGAAGGCCGATTTGTGTGTAATGATTAACCAGTCTAAAACCTGTGTTTCCTTTGCAGTTGTATTTTGCCTTTTGCGCAACTGTGAACATTGATTCTTAATGAGGGAATTCGCTGACTGCCGTAAAATAGACAGAAATAGGATAGGATGGCAGTCTGCTGTATTTAATTCAATCAAGCAACCATTTTTGTTTTCAGATGTGTCTTAGTCGAGCTATGGGAGTATAGAATTACAAGTTAGTCTTACAAAAACAGTTGAGTCATGGTGGACATGGCAATGCAGAAAAAGCTGACTCTGTTAGCAGCACTTGCCCTTATAGGTTCTGTATATGCAGTGCTAGTCCGATATACAAAATCTACAGCCAAGCTCAACTATATTTCATCCACTGTTGTCGCCATGCAGGTAACCACTATACAATTTAAACCCAAGTCTTATGAGCGGTTGTTACGAAACAGACGAGTTGCTGCTGAATTAATTGTGCCGCCAAAATCACATTGTTTAAGGTTTAAGCAATCAACTATTGCAGACACGCTTCCTAGGCTCATGCATGTTCTTAGGCACAGGAAGTCGTGTTGCTTCGTGATTTACGTGATTAGTATAATAGTACTATATCTGTTCGGTCGATATTCAACGTTTGATGCCGTAAAATATGCCGCTAATGTTTTAATTAACGTTCAAAACACACGATCAAGTTTTTTTCTGTGGTGTTTATAATCAACAGAGCGTACAGTCCATCTACCCTTTCGACAAGAAATGGTCTGACTAGGTTAACAGTTTGAGAAATGTTACCTCATAATATGACGATAAGTTGGGTTACAGTGTTGGTTTCACCCGAAATGTTGTGGAATAGGATAAGATACTCATGTTTATCCCAGGAATAAGATAGAAATATATGATATTCATGTTTATTTAAATGGGAAAACCAAGGGGTTATCACACGGGCAATCGTCAGATCACCTCGCGCCCACCGTCGGGTTACCGGATCTATTGCAGTGTGTTGTATATGATAGACACTTTAATTTGGTAACACCCATTAATCCGCTGGGTTCAATGCCTTGCCCAAGGACACACCCGACTAGCTAGCGATCAGTTTCGCACCTTCACCGTTTGGATTGACAGACGACTAAGCGGCCGCAAGTAATAAAAAAACAGTGGCTGACTGGTGGGTAGTGACCTTAGGTGGGATTTTTAGGATACTTATTAAATTGATTGGTTGATATAAAATGGTAGGACTTCTAAATCATTTATACAACAACACGCTGCAATAGCCCCGGTAAGATAATAAGCACAAGTTAATCTAACGTTATAGACCTTCTAGCATCAATTGTAGCATCTCTTTTCACTTTATATTTTCGAATAATATTGTTTTAAAAAATTTACAAAGTGCTTTGACAGACAAGATTAAATATCATTAAACTAAATTGTGATGATTCTAATGCTTAGTTTATTTTTTTGTTTTCACGATGAAAACATGAAGTAGGACTATTGATAAAAATTTAAAAAAACGGGAAAAAAAGCAAAACTACAGTCTTTTATAACACGTCTAAAAAGCAATAAATTTCGGTATAGTTAGACGTGGCCACTAAACCCATGTGATTGTTTTTCCAACACCAAGAGCTGACCAGAGCTTCGGTTTAAATATTTATTCTGCACAAAAATGCTGTTGGGTGTGCAAATCGGTTGAAACTTCTATGTACGCAAGTTGTCAGCATTATTAATCAAATGGATTTCCCTTTTTTGCAATATTTCGTTCTAACTTTCTAAGAACGTACTTTTTGACGAACAAACAATTTGTAATACATATTGTATTTTTTCTTTTGAGTAAAAGTTTTACAGTTCTGTGTCGGATTGATATGTTTAAAACGTAAGTACCCGATTCGGCCAGAGATAAGCCCTTCGAACGGGACAAAGTAATAGAAATATCGCGTGAAAGGACTTTGGTGTAACTTTTATTTTGTATAGTATTGTAATTAACTTTATACTTGAACAATGGTGTTGTTTAGTTATACGGAAATTCATTTGAACAGCCGTGAATAGGGTATAGGTTCCTATTTGTATTTTCTTTATTCAAAATACATGATATGGAAATAGGACAAACCGATGTTCATGGTACTTGTGAAGATTGTTAGAGTTAGAAGGGCTTTTGGACTAACAATAAGGCTAGAAATCGGGTTAGGATAGGATGTTCATGTTTATCCTCGTGAATGGAAAAACCAAGTGGGTTAACACATGGACAATCGTCAGATCACCTCGCGCCAACCATCGGGTTCCCCGAGCTACTGCAGTGTGTTGCGTATAATTCACACGTTCTTTTTTATTTAGCAGAACCCATTAATCCGCTGGGTTAATGCAATGTTCGTTAAGTGCTTTGCCCAAGGACACAACTGATTAGCTAGAGCCCAGTATTGAACCTTTACCCTTTCGCTAAAAGGCGACGCACTTAACCACTAGATGACTAGACTAATCTGTCGGTTAGGGTTATTATGGTGTTGAGATTAGTATAACGCTTGTACATTTATACAGATAAATATACACCAAATTGTAATGGTGGGAAGAATTTTTGAAAACTGAATATAATCATTATTTCCATACATGATCTATCACGGTACTATGGGGTTCTTTTATGTAATAATATGTAATAAAGGGAATAATAAAAAGTTAATACGCTAAACGATTGGTTTTAGCGCCGGGGAATTCCCATTATCGGCGATAAAAATCGCAATTGTTTGGACTAGGCATGCCGATTCTATAACAGATAAATCCCACTCCCCCTAAGTACATAGGTCTATGGGTCGCTAGTCGCTACTGTGCAATTTTATTTCAGACTTCGCCATACTAAATTTGTTTTAATCTTTGTAATGTATTTTTTGCCACATTAAATTTGTGTAAGGTTAGTTTTTTTTTTAATACTGTTAATAAATCCTTCGTTAATAATACCGCTTATTCCCAATAACGGCAATAATGGTGTATCTTCCTTTACTAATGGTGTATCTATCTAACAAAAGATACAAATAATAAACACAACAAAACTAAGCCCTACAGCGTTAGTAGTCTACGCTGCCATAAGTTCGAAGCCAACCTCGTAGTATTAGATTATCCGACATCTTTTTAACACAAAATTATTATTTTTTTATGTGACTTTAGCGGCCACGTCTAAAGATACCGAAACTCGATAATTGATTGGTTTTTAGACGTGTTCTAACGACTGTCGTTTTGCCGTTTCTTTCCCATTTTTCAAATTTTTATTAAAGGTCCTGCTTCGTGTTTTCTTCGTACAAACAAAAACCAAACCAAACTAAACTAAAACTGTAACGACCGTTTTATTGAATTGTTGAAGCCACCGATTCTTATATAACATATTATTAAAAACTTCGTAACAAGCTTATCACAAGTTCGAATATTGGCCAATAAAAAAAACAGATGAATAAACTCATTAAACAACTTTATTTATTCAATAAATATAACAGTTCATAAACAGGTTGACACTCTCTTATTTTATATCTTTTTTAATAAATGTATTTTTCGAAAAAAATTGTCGGTAAACGCTTAAGGAACGACTACATTAAAGTTAAATAATTAATAAATAAGTAACTTATTTTTCTGGGCCCACTTTCTGTATGGACAAGACCGCAAAATATTGGTTGGACTTCGGCCATTTAAATTCGTGGTTGAGTCTTTAAGTCTGCTCTATCGATGTACAGCGTTGACAAACAAATTAAAGGTAATTGAACTTCGGTCGAATACTGCGGTTTGCAAAAGAAGTAAAGCTTTAGCGCAAAGTTCAAGTCGAGTTAAGGTTGCTACGCCAATTAACGAAAGAACCCAGCGGATTAATGGGTTTACCGAATTAAAGAAACATTTCTGTCATATACAACACATTACAATAGCTCCGTTAACCCGACGGTGGGCGCGAGGTGATCTGACGATTGCCCGTGTGTTAACCCCTTGGTTTTCCCATTTACGGGAATAAACATGAATATCCTATCCTATCCTATCCTACACGATTAAATATCTAGACCAGCGGTTCTCAAACTTTTTTTTAAAAATTACGCAACGGTCCCCTAGCAATTTTTTAAATGACTCACGGTCCCCTGGAAAAATAGGAAAGTAAAACGAAAAATTTAGCAACGTTAAAATTCTAAAACAAAACATATTAACCCGGATGCATGGCTTAAGGAAAAACGAGACGCCTCTAATCTTGGCATTTTTTAAATGTTTACTTCTACTATAATATGAGTTGTATTATTTCCTACTATAGTAGGAGTTCTGCAGTCTCAGATAGGCTTGTTGGTACTTTTGAATTGCACTAATGTGACATCAAATAGCTTCTTGTGATGTCATAAATGCCGATGTAGCCTGTAAGCTTTCATGACAAATAGTGTTTGTTAAGTTGATTGGAAGAAAAGTTGCGTGAAAACTTAATTTTACACAATATTTGTTCTTCAGAAGCGTCGTTTAAATTTTTTGGACGGTGCTTCGCGGTCCCAGAAAATGGTCTTGCGGACCCAAAAAGACCGCGGACCCCAGTTTGAGAACCGCTGATCTAGACTGTTAAAGTTTACCAAATAAACATATTCGTGCCGAACTGATATGTTGGTAAATAAGTAATTAATAAAAATCATTAGCGTCTTTTCTATTTAATGCTGAGTAATGCCCGCCGTTATTCACAAGAATCATCAAAAAAGTTATAAAACCCTTTTTTAAACCAAAATGAGGTTACTGCAACGAGGAAGAAAGAACATTGTATAAAAATTAGAAATTAGCAATTTGTTGTCTTCCGTTGAATTTGATTGCTGCGACAAACCGAAGTTTTATTTGAAACCATTTAAAACTAATCTTATCGTAGCGTATGGAAATATGATGCATTTTTATATTTTCGTGTTAAAATTAAACTATGATTAATCGCGCAATACTGGTTGTTATAATACAACTTTCAACTCGGCAAAGTTTAAGATTCCGTGATGAACGAAAAAGTAAAAGTTTTAAACACTAAAACGAATTAAACCAAATTAAAGTTTAAGGCCCGTAAGTAAATTTGTATTATCTTCTTTTGGTAGATTTTCGCATTGCGCTATCCAAAATAATTCATACGCAAAAACAAAGACGTACATCACAAGTACACGTCGTCGCTTTATCTATTCGAATATTGCATTGTCTCGTTTTAATACCGACAGAATATTCAACTGGATAATTGTGTATTCGCCGGTTGACGTACGCTATCAAACCAAACATCCGGCTTCTGTCCGTCAAATTACTAATCACACAAACGCTCGACGCTTTTCGATTTTGGATGGCGCTATTTGTTTGTTTTCTGTCGTAAACAGCTTTCAATCTATTTTGCAGTCTAAAGGTTATACTTTAATCTTTACTCTATTACACTTTGTAGTAAGCAATTTAACGTAGGATTTGATGAATCATGAATAAGGGATCCATGTAAGGTGACACATAACAGATCAATCAATAATACGTTTCGGGAAAAACGAATAACCATCCTTGTTTTGTTCTGAGGCAAATGATTAATTACGTTAAGACTGTTCGAAATCTTTTTGAACAAAAAACAAGTTACAATAGGAAATTGTATTTTTATTTTATTTAACACGTTTTAAAAGTGCAGAAACTATCCATGCATTTTAGTAGTTATGTTGTTGGGGTATCTTAATATGCATGTTAATCACAAGTTTAAAAAAAATTGTAATACAAAGGAGCATGCATAACGATACGTCCGACCGGTTAGTCTGGTCGTTTAGTGCGAAGCCTTTCATTCGAAAGGTAGCAGGTTCGATACTGGTCGCTAGCTAGTCAGTTGTATCCTGGGGCAAGGCACTTAGCAGACATTGCCTGAACCCAGCAGATTAATGGTTTCTACCAAATTGAAGTAACATATGAACCATACACAACACAACGCAATAGCTCCGGTAACCCGACGGTGGGCGCTAGGTGATCTGATGATTACCCGTGTGTTAACCCATTTCGTTTTCCTATTCACTGGGATAAACATGAATATCCTATCCTATCCTAATAGCAATATTAATATGAATTAATGTTGTCTTAGTATTAGTGATAATTGACAGACAGATCTAACACTTTGGCCTTTCTCCAGGAGTTGCTTAAAATGTTCATGACCTCAATGGTACTGTGCCATGAAAGTGGAGGGCTGGGTCCATCCATACAACTGCTCCATCATCATATCATACGTTCTCCGTTGGATACTGCCAAGCTGGCAGTGCCTTCCTTTTTATATGCTCTTCAAAATAATATGTTTTTCTTGTCCCTGTCAAACATGGATGCACCTACGCAGCAGGTGAGTTAAAGTATGACAAGTTTAATAACTATAATGACTATTTATTTTAATATATATGACTATCTATGACTATTATTTTACTTAAGGGAGTTTTGATGCTGGTCTTTAGCGAGTTGACTGTGACCTTGGGCAAGGGCCTAAGGGGACATTGCCCAAACCCAGTGGTTTAAGGGGTTCTATATAAATTAAAGGGTTTTAATCATACACAACACACTTCGATGGCTACAGTAAATTGAAGGATGGTGTATGGTTGTGTGGCCGGTTGATTAACGCGACCGATACATATACAGACTTACATACAAAAAACCCTCCATATGGGTTCGTAACTAAAGCCGGTAAAAAAAAACTTGAAGGATGGTGCAAGATAATCAGACAGCTGCCCATTTAAGAACACTTCCTCCCTTAATTGCACGATAATCTGACGATTTCCTGTGTGTTAACGCCACTTTCGTTTTTGCATTCACGGGAGTACACAGATATTGATTTGTAACTTCTAATATTATTTCAATCTAGGAAATACAATATTTATTACTGTATTAAAGAATCTTGCCATATTGTTGCGATGTCTAAGATGTAATTGTACACCGAAGATACCAACAATCGTAAAAAACTCTTCAAAAGTTTTGTGTTTTATTTTTTAACCAAAATAATTTTTATTTATAATTTCTAAGAAATGCATTTTTTTCTGCAGGTCCTTTTAGAACTTAAAATCCCTTTTACTGCCCTTTTATGTGTCTTTCTATTGGGAAGAAAATTGTCAGTTCAGCAATGGTTATCAATATTTTTGATGTTTGCTGGTAAGTATTTTACCTTCATTGTGTCAAATTTAAATGTTTTCCTTTTAGGTGCAAGAGCTTAATTTTGATCATGTCATTGTGCCATGATATTAATCATTGTGCCAATACCGTTTTGTTTAAAATCATTGAAATCATAGAAGCTATCATTAGTACATAAATCGGCAAAATAGGTTTTCACTTTAATAGTTATTGCACCGAAACACAATTAGAAGGAAAGGTTAAAGCTGTTTTGCGTTTTAATTCTATGTTTACCCTTGGCTAACAATCAGCCTAAATATGGACTTTCATTGTTTGTTTATTAAATTAACTTTATCCCTGGGTGGGAAGAGGGGAAGGTGTTATAAAACATGAAGTCACATATATGCAAGGACACAAATAACCAGTGAGCTTAAATCTAAGGAAATTAACAAAGCTGCTCTGCAGTATATCACCTGTATGGCCCGTTTGTACAATGGGTCTAGCAGGATATATACAGTTTAACATATAAACAATGACACGTAGTTTAATCCACATCTGTAAACACACTGCTCATGCCTATAATACCTGGCCGTGTCATTCTATACTAAAGTTGGTACATTTGAATAAATAATTGTGATTTTTAAACCAAAAAACGGGTATCAAGATAAGTTTAGTTTAGTTTATTTATTTTTGCCCCAGTTTTCAAAAATGGCAAACGAACATAATCACGACACAGGAACTGGAAAAGACGGCAAAACGAACAGTCGTTAAAACACGTCATTAAAAAAGGATATAATTTAATAAATATAGCGGACGCGGCCGCCAAACCTCGGCGAAAGAACAATATTAAGCGATCAAAATTTAACCAAGACCAAGCGATATAGATTATTTTCTATGTGGATTGTGTATCACAGTTTATAAACATTATAATTTTCCGAGGGACAGGTTTAATTGAGTATTACTCTGCTGCTGATACAAAATCTGCAGTCAACAGTGATCAACCAGTTACTATTGCTTCTAATGAGAATTTTATGGTTGGTCTTTTTGCTGTGGTAGTTGGCTCCCTCTGCTCAGCTATAGCCGGTAACTATATCATGTTGTGAAATAGCTTAAACTTAAACTGTGGTGGTTAGTACTATAGTATAGCCCAACCGAATCCAATGGGCTAAAGAAACGTATATTGAGTGCCTTAATTAAAGTAGTCCGATAGGTTAGTCTATGTGGGTTAAGTGCGTAGCCTTTTAGTCGAAGGGTTACAGGTTCGAAACTGTTCGCTAGCTAGTCTGTGTGTCCTTGGGTAAGGCACTTAATGGACATTGCTTAAACCCAGCAGATAATGGGTTCTACCTAGTTACAAGA